>PVJH01019372.1:0-42922 GCA_004026705.1 Nesogale talazaci
CACAACTGCCCTCTAGGTCTCTAATGCTTCCTCCCCTCCACTATCATGATCCCAACTCTACCTTACAAATCCAGCTAGACCAGAGGATGTACACTGGTACAGATCACAGCTGAAAACACAGAGATCCAGGCCAGATAAACCCCTCAGGATCAGTAATGAGAATAGTGGTCCCAGGAGGGTAAGGCAAAAGGGGGAGTGGAGGAAAGGGGGAGCCAATCACAATGATCTACATATAACCCCCTCCCTGGGGGACGGACAACAGAAAAGTGGGTGAAGGGAGATATCAGTCAATGTAAGACAGGAAAAACTAATAATTTATAAATTATCAAGGGTTCATGAGGGAGGAAATGGGAGGGTCAGGGAAAGGGGGAGGGGGATGAGGAGCTGATACCAAGGGCTCAAGTCGAAAGAAAATGTTTTGAGACCGATGATGGCAACAAATATAAGTGTGCTTGACATGATGGATGGATGGATGGATGGATTGTGATAAGAGTTGTACAAGCCCCCAATAACATGATTTTAAAAAGAAGAAGAAAGCAATTGATCATACTGGTCTGAATCTGCAGTTTAAAAAAAGTATATTTAGAAACAAATTTTTTTTCCAGGGGTGGTGGTGGTGGTGGATTAAATTTAGTTGTTGCTTATGGATTGTTGGATTCTTAAATGATTGTGAATATTACGGAAATAAAAGTTGTTCTCTTTCTTCCTCCTTTCCACTTATTTGGTCAGGACCAAATAATGAATTAGCTAATTTAGTTATGTAGAAGCCTGTCTACCAGAGACAGTTGACTGTAGATGTTTTCATTGAAAAGATGGTAAAGAAAGAAAAAAAAGATGGTAAAGAATTCCCTTATTAAATTCTGAACAAGTAAACATTGAAGCCCCTTAAAAAATTCTAGTTATTTTTTGGTTCCATATAACAATTTGGGATCATTTTCTTCCATCTTTATTTTTATCATAGGAAGAAAAAACGGGTCAGAAGCCATTTGAAACCAAAGAGATAAAGCTGTATGCCCAGATTCCCCCTATAGAGAAGATGGATGCATCCTTGTCCATGCTTGCTAATTGCGAGTAAGTACGCTATTTTTTGTTCATGTTTCTAGTATTGCTGTTAGGCTTTCCTTCCTTTCCTTTGGATCTGAAAGGAAATATGTGTATTTGTTTTATGTGTGATCTTCATTTATTTTTCATTTGCTCATTTTTCCCTTGGACAAAAATGAAAACATTTATAGTTTATATGAGTAGGAATAGAGTAATAGTGAATGGTCCATTTTTTTAAGTGTAATATTTATGTGTCCAAGTGTCATTGCCTAGAAGATAGAAATCTCCTGGTCTCTTGGGAGAAGTTCTGTTACACAATAAAATCATTACTCAGTGGTGAGATATCTACTGCCTTCTCTTGTCAAAAATTATTCACCACAGACAGTACTATACCGACCACTCTATCAGAGGTACCCCTTCCAAAAACACTCCAACGTTTCAGATGATAAAAAGCACTGTCATACATTTGTTGTTCTGTGCCATCGAGTCGTTGCCGACTCACAGCAGCTCAGTGGCTCTGTCAGGTTTCCTAGCTTGTAATCCCACGGGAACAGAATCATCAGGACTGTTGTCCCTCAGATTGGCTGGTGGGTTCACACTACCAAGGGTTCAATTAGCAGCCCAGCAGTTAACCAACCTTACCACCAATGCTCCTTGTAATACATTTGAAAACATAAAAAGTACAAAGGAAAAGAATTAGCATCAGGCTAAATTGTATTCTCTGTGCCAGTTTGTGCCTTCTTTTTAAAAGTCTAAACAGAATCAAATTACATTGACTATCTTGTCATCTTATTTTCCCATTGATTTAAGTACCATATTTAAGTTAACTTAAATGTATTTTCTAAGTATGCTACATGTTGTTTAGCAGAAGTCTGTGATTAAGTTGAGAAAATTGTACCCGGACTTCACTTTGCTTTCAGAGTGCAATGTCTTGTGATGGGACTGAAGAATTACATCCTACCTTCTTTCTGACTCCTCCTCCTGTCTTTTCCTTAAGTATGATCCCCTGGTCACCTGCATCAGAATCTCCTGATTCAGTTGATAAATTCCATCCCAAATTGGGGCTGAGCCCCAGTGGCGTAGTGGTTGAGTGCGGAACTGCGGCCCATGGGCTTGGCCATTCAAATCCAGCAACGGCTCTCCAGGAGCAAGGCTGGGTAGCTCCCACGACCACCAGAGGGCAGTGATGCCCCCCCCAAGAAATTCCATCCCAAATTATGGAAACGATATCTATTGATAAAACCAGAAATTTGTGTTCATAATAAAGTCCATGGGTGATTCCTGGATACTTATTTGTGAAATTATTTTTAGACTATTTTGAGTGCAGAGAGAAAAGCAAAAATATTTAGTTATTGTGAACAACTTGTTCTTTGTGCAGAGAACATAATGCATCATATCAAAGTCATCCTCAAAATGCTTTTTTTGGCTTCTGGCATGATTTCAAATTGACTTTCTAATCACAGACCAATCTCAAAGGTAAAAGTTTGAGAAGGGGGCTGAGCCCCGGTGTCACAGTGTTTGAAGACGGGACTGCGGACTTGGCAGTTCAAATCCAGCGGCGGCTCTCAGGAGTATTGCTGGATAGCTCTCACGACCACCAGAGGGCAGTGATGCCCCCCCCCTAAAAAAAGTTTGAGAAGGTTTTGTGTCCCTACCATGGTGCCCCGGAAACAACTTAGAATGCACCGAGTATTTTGAAATTTTTTTTTGGGGGGGGGGCATCACTGCTCTCTGGTGGTGGGAGTAGGAGGCCCAACCCCACTGCTGGAATTGAACCTCTGTCCCAGTGGGCCACAGTCCCGCGCACAACCACTACGCCACCAGGGCTCAGCCCCTATTTTGAAATTTTTAGGGGGCAGTTCGACTCCATTGCATGGGATGCTCTAAGTCAGAATTGTCTCAATGGCACACAACAATCTTAGCCAAATATTAAGAATTATACCCTAGTCCTGTTCCCAGATCCAGGTCACTCCATTTTTCAGTGGAGGTTGTCATGAATGAAAGATGAGAAGAAAAAACATGTAATAGAAAATCACTGTTTTTGTGTTTTAAGTGTGGGGAAACCCCACAAAGAACCATGTGTTCTTCAAGTCTTACCATAAGCTCACAATAGTCGAGTGATGTGCATACATAGATCTCTTGTTGGACAGAGAGCATTGCAAAGTTAATTGTGTCAGACATAATTACGGTTGGTCAAAATGTAATATCATTTTATCTTTCTTTTGACCCATTTAAAAGCTGTCAGTTGGATGAGCCCCGGTGGCGTAGTGGTTGAGTGCGGGACTGCGGTCCACTGGCTTGGCGGTTCAAATCCAGCAGCAGCTCTCCAGGAGCAAGGCTGGGCCTCCTACTCCCACCAGAGGGCAGTGATGTCTAAAAAAAAAAAAAAAAGCTGTCAGTTAAAAAAAAAGTGAGGGGGAAATACACCTGGATTAGAACCCTGGTGAATTTTGCTGATCACAGAGCAGGGTTGTGGATAACCTTGCTATTATGCAGAGTGCATTGGAAAGTGGATTGTTTCAGAAACAGGTTAAAACTTAACACCCTATCATTTGATCTGTCTTAGGATTCCATTTAAATTTGTTCTGATTTTTAATTTTTTTTTTTTGCTTTCTCTTCAGTTGAGTTTTTATCTTTTACTTTGTTATTGCTGTTAGGTTTTTTTAAATGGTTTTATGAATATGGAATCCAGAAGGCGAATCTATAGCAACAGTAATTGGATTAATGGTCCCTTGGGGTTCGGGCCAGGGAGGTTGTGAGGAATTGGGGAGCTAGTAACATTGAGTACAAGAACTAAGAAAATGTTCTAAAATGAACGTATGATGATTGTATGACTCTTCTTAATGTGATTAAGCTATTGAATTGTATGATATGAAAGTTATATACCAGTAAAGCTGTAAAAAAATTTTTAAAGTACACAGGAAAATCTCAAAAAAAAAATAAGATCATAGAATCTGGAGTCAGATGTACCCAGATTTTTATTCTGACCTGGCTATTTCATGGCTGTGTAATATTAGGCAATTGCTTAACACTGATGAACTTTATTTTCCTCACTTGTACAATGTGGGTAATAATAATATTTTATGAGATTGTTGTAATTGCTCAAAGTTAATACTCATTGCATTAAGTGGCCAATAAAAGTTACCTTTTATCATGCTTTTGCATGAAATTTACTAAGATATTAAAACTTTTGACCAAAGAAAGAATATTAAGAATACTTAACTATGTACCTTTTAGATTTTTGTTTTTAAATAATTAAAATCAAAAGAGTTATAAAATATATATGACATATTAAAAGTAATTGTCTATGGGAAGATGTATGGAGAGGGTAGGATTCTATATGACTTATATGATGTTTGTTTTAGCTCTATCAATTAATGGATAAGTAGATTAAACATTCTTTTGCTATTACAGTAATACATTATCTAGTTCATATATCTTGTGTTATTTGTATGATAGTTTGTCACTCAGTAGGAGCCAATCCCACAAGTGGGCAGAAAAATATATGCATTAAAGATTTTAATCAATAACACCAAATTATCCTCAAAAAGATTTTTTTTCAACATTCTACAATATATATGTCTTTAAGGTACTCCATTTTGTAATCAGGAAAAAAAAGAGTTATGATTTAAAAAAATAAACAATAGGCTGAGCCCCGGTGGCGTAGTGGTTGTGCGTGGGACTGCGGCCCACTGGGATGGTTCGATTCCAGCTCCACGGAGCAAAGGCTGGGCCTCCTACTCGCACCACCTGAGGGCAGTGATGCAAAAAAAAAAAAAAAAAAAGTACTATAAATGAGGGAGAGAGAGGGATTCAGTCTAAACTATAAAAACATATTATTTCAATAATATCTTCTATTAGTACTTAAAGGATAATTTCTGATAAAGCGTTAAAGATTTTTCTTTATTAATACAAGTTTTTTTTTTTTATTCTTTTTAAGGAAACTTTCACTGTCCACAAACTGCATTGAGAAAATTGCTAACCTGAATGGCTTAAGTAAGTGATCCACAGTAACAGATGGTTCTTAGATTTTTCAGTTATTTGGATAAACATTCCAGACATATTATATAATTCTAAAGTTGACACCTGTTTTAACTCCATAATTGTGAGATAACAGAATACTATATGTCTTGAATTTTAGTGTCCAAAGAAAAGCAGAGACAACATAAGACTTGGGGTGTAGGGCTGAGCCCTGGTGGCTAAGTGGTTGAGTGCAGGACTGTAACCCGCGGGCTTGGCGGTTCAAATCCAGTGGCGGCTCTCAGGAGCAGGACTGGGTAGCGCCCACGACCACCAGAAGCAGTGATGCTCCCCCCCACACACACAAAAAAAAGACCTGGTGTGTGTGTGTGTGTGTGTGTGTGTGTGTGTGTGTGTGTGTAATATGGATTTTCCTTTTGGAGTGTATTTCAAACTCATTCTGGTCAAAATAGAATTCCTCCTCATCCCCATTCTTGTTTTATCGTTTTTGGTTGGTGACCTCTGGCTACATATATTAGTTTCCTATAGATGGTAGAAGAAATTGGCTTAAAACAGCAGAAATTTATTATTTTCAAAATTCTGGGACCTAAAAGCCTGAAACCAATTAAACTCAGGGCCATGCTCCCCTTCAGAGGTTCTAGTGGAGGATCTACTTGCCTCTTCTAATTTCTGGTGCCTGGATGTGTTCCTTGACTGGTAGCTGCATCACTCCTCCTCTTCTGTCTTTGTCAAGAGTCCTGTCTTCCTCTTCAAAGGATGCATGTGCATTTAGGACTCATGTAGAGAATCTAGTATAATCTCTCCATTTTAAAATCTTTAAAAACATTTGTAACTTTTTTGCTATATAAAGTAACATTCTCAGGTTCCAGGGATTAGAAAATGGGTATCTTTTAGAGGATCATGATTTATGTTCTCCTACTCCTCCCTCTCCTTTCTTTAAGTTCTACATCCACAGTCATAACACAGTCCTGTTGACTTCTTTTTGGCAAAACTCTCAAATGATTTGTTGTTTTTAGTTTTCTAGTAACTTTAGTTGTTGTTTTTGTTCAGTCTCATCAAATTGCTTCCGACCCATAGTGATCAGAACAACCAAAGTCCTGCGCCAGTCTCACAACTGTTCCTTTGCTTGAGCCCTTTGTTTCTCCCAGTGTGTCAGTCCACCTGGTTGAGGCCTTCGTCTTTTCACCACACTGTACCTTACCAAGCACCAGGTCCTTCTCCAGGGACTGGTTTCTCCTGACAGCATGTCCAAAGTATCTCAGATGAAGTCTTACTGTTCTTGCCGCCAAGGAGCATGATAGCTGTACTTCTTCCAAGGCAGGTTCATTTGTCCTTTTGGCTGTCCCTAGTACTTTCTTTTTTTCTTTTTTTTTTTTTTTTTTGGGCATCACTGCCTCTGGTGGTCATGGGCACTATCCAGTGCTGCTCCTGAGAGCCGCTGCTGGATTTGAACTGCCAAGTCCACGGCCCGCAATCCCACACTCAACCACTTACGCCACTGGGGCTCAGCCCCCCTAGTACTTTCTTTATCCTTTATTAGCACTACAATTCAGACACATCAATTCTTCTTCAGTCGGCCGTATTCCATGTCCAATTTTCACATTCATATAAGGCGATTAAAAATATATGACTTGGGTCAGGCACACTTTAGTCTCTGCTTTCAACATGCTAACCTAAAGAGGTCTTGTGCAGCAGCTTTACCTAAGGAAATGCGCCATTTGATCTCTCTCTCTCTCTCTCATTTGATCTCTCTGCTGCTTCTAGAAGCATTGATCCAAGCAAGACAAAGTCCTTGACTACTTCAACCTTTTCTCCATTTATCATGATGCTATTTATTGGCCCCATTGTGAGGATTTTGGTCTTCTTGACATTGAGTTGTATATCCATTATTTTTTGTTGTTTTTTTTGCGGGGGCAATACTGCTCAATGGTGGTGGGAGTAGGAGGTCCAGCGTTTGCTCCTGTGGAGTGGCTGCTGGAACTGAACCTCCATCCCAGTGTCGCAGTCCCACTACGCCACCAGGGCTCAACCTTGTATATCCATTCTTTTGTTTGTTAGTTTGTTTTTGTTTTTTGGGTCTCACTACCCTCTGGTGGTGGGAGTAGGAGGTCCAGCCCTGCTGCTGGATTTGAACCTTCAACCCAGTGGACTGCAGTCTCACGCACAACCACTATGCCACCAGGGCTCAGCTCATGTATATCCATTCTTAAGGCTGTACTCCTTGATCTTCATCAGCAAGTACTTCAGGTTTTTCTGGTTTTCAGCAAACAAGGTTATGTCATTTGCACATTGGGGGTTGTTGATAAGCCTTCCTCCATTCTGATGCCACATTCTTCTAAATATAATTCAGCTTCTCTGATTATTTCCTTAGCATACAGATTGAATAAGTTTGGTGAGAGGTTAGAACCAGTGGTGGGATTCAGACAATCTTAACAACTGGCTCACCGCCCTAATGACCATTTTAAGTGTTAAAAAACAATATACCACAGGGTATATTCATACAGTTAATACTTAAAATAAGAATAATAAAAGGGATACATAAACTAGATTGTTATAAGAAAGAGTTTTAAATAGAAAAAATATTAAATAGTACTGACCATAAAACAATAAAATGTTACTTAACATGTGTCCATATTGCTTCTTGACTGGCTTCCTCATTTGCAATATTCTTCACTTTTATTTGATTATCACAGGCTATGTGATTTATCCCTAACCACCTTTTTATTGTCAAAGTAGAATCCCTGGTTCACATCCAGCAGCAGCTCTCCGGGAGCAAGACTGGGTAGCTCCAACGACCACCAAAGGGCAGTGATGCGTCCCCCAAAAAAGAAGTAGAATTCCATTCCTTTAGAGGTAGACCAACTAGACAACAGTCATTGTGTTTGATATATTAGTAACAGATGGTTTCTCTTCCCTGAACATTTAAAAAATACCCCTTTCTGCTTTTGTTTAACTTATAGCAATTGTTCTGGCAATAGTTTTAGCACTTTTAGGAATTACATAATTCCCTAGTAATATCTTTTTTTTTCCAATAATTTTATTGGGGGCACTTATAGCTCTTATAACATTCAATACATCCTTTGTATCAAGCACATTTGTACACATGTTGTCATCTTCATTTCCAAATATTTTCTACTTGAGCCCTTGGTATAAGCAACTCTTTCCCCCTCTTTTTTTAAAAGTCACTCCACTGGGGGTTCCTGGTAATATCTTGTGGGAATTTGGGGTGTAACAAAAAACTGAAAGAAATCTTTGGCCATACCACCCTGAACGCACCCGATCTCATCTGATCTTGGAAACAAAAAGCTGAAAGGAATGATGGCATGTCACCCTCTGGTTGTTTGACACTGTTTTTCTTTGCATTCTAGGTTTGTTTACTGAAGTAACAAATGCAAGGGGATTAAAATGTAGTTTTTTGCCAACAATATAATGAGTTTTATGAAATGAATAAGTAAATATTACAAACATAATTCTGTCTAATTTCTTATACCTGGGCACAGAATGAACATTACTGCAGGTACTTCGAAAATGCTGTTGCCAGATGAATGTTAAAAGAAGAGTAAGAAATGTAAATTTGTGATTTCCACATTGGGTGGCTAGTCGGCCACCCACCTTATAGAGAATCCTGATTACAAGTGTCATTTTACTAACCAGTTTGTTTAACTCAACAAAAAATTAAGTATCAGTTCTGTTGAACCAGTGTGAACTGGCTGGATCCCATTGGATACAGCCCTAACACACACCTTTCCTGATTTTAAACCATGTAGTATTCATTGTTCTACTTGTACAACAGCTTCTTGATCCATACACAAGTTCTGCGAGAGCACAATGAAGTGCTGGAATTCCCAGTCTTCACAACCCTATCTGTAGTTTGTTGTGAGCCACAAGTCAAATGCTTTTGCATAGTCAATAAAACACAAATCTCACCATCCTTGCCTTTCCAAACATTTTGGCCACTTTCTACAGTTAAGAAATACGAGGGGGTACCTCAAAAAAAAAAACTAGAAAAAAACTCTGCTGGGGGCTGAGCCCCGGTGGCGTAGTGGTTGTGGTGCGACTGTGGCCCACTGGGACAGAGGTTCAATTCCAGCAGTGGGGCTGGGCCTCCTACTCCCACCTCCGGAGAGGAGTGATGCCGCCCCCCCCCCCAAAAAAAAAAACAAACTCTGCTGGATGGAGCATATGTAGAACACATTTTTCCTGTAGGCGAGTAGCCAGGAGCTACTTCTGAGTTAGGGCATTCAGTGGTGTCACCAGGGAAGGCTCTCTCTGATCATAGTGGATTTTTTTCATAAAAGCAGTTTTTTGCTCGAACCTCATTTTTTGTGATGACTGATTTAAGAGAACAGTACGCAACTGTGACATTTTGTTTCCTGCTCGGGAAAAATGTCACAGAAACTTATGATGTTGAACATAGCTTACAAGGACAGCGCTATAGAAAAAACCTCAAGTGTACGAGTAGTTTTCTCTTTTCAAAAAAAGGTGAAATGTCAATTGATGACATTTCATTCTGGAAGTCCATCAACTTCCTGAACAGATGAAAACATCGACAAAATTTGTGCACTTGTACTTGAAGACCGACAGCAGACTATTAAAGAAATGGAAGAGTTATCTGGACTATCTTGTAGCTCGGGTTAGCATATTTTAATGGAAGATCTGGGAATGAGAAGGGTCGCTGCCTCTGGTTGTAACTGACCAGGAAAAAGAGCATAGAGTGGAAGCATGCGATGCTTTGAAAGAACAGCTCCTTACGGTGACCCCCGAAGCAAACATCAATCTAGCCAGTGGGAGACTCCATTGGCATGTTGCCCCCCCAAAGCTTGTTAAGTCATCAGTTCTCAACCTGTGGGTCACAACCCATTTGGGGGTCAGATGACTCTTTCACAGAGGTCGCCTGATTAATAACAGTATAGAAAAATTACAGTTATGAAGTAGCAATGAAAATAATTTTATGGTTGGGAGATTGCCACAACGTGAGGAACTGTATTAAAGGGTCACAGCATTAGGAAGGTTGAGAACCATTGTGTTGAGTGAAATTAAAGCTCAAGATGATGTTCATTTGTTTTTTTGACGTGAAAGGGGATAGCACATTTGGCGTTCATTCTACCAGACCAAACTGTTAATCAAGCTTCCTATTTAGAGGTTCTGAAAAGGTTGCTTAACAGTGTGAGGCAAAAAAGGCCTGATTTGTGGCAGAAGGGAACTGGTTTTGCCACTACGACAATGCACCTGCTCACACAGCCATCTTGGTGCGTCAGTGTTGGGCAAAAAACAACATGCCTCTCTTGTCCCACACACCTGACTCACCTGACCTCGCTCCCTGAGACTTTTTGTTTCTGTAAAAAAAGAAAACATGAAACATCAGCAATTTGATGATGCAGAAGAGGCGAAGAAAAAAATGGGGGAGATGCTATGAGCAGTCCAAATAGATGAGTTTGAAAAATGTTTTCAAGAATAGAATTGCACATTTGACAAATGCATTAAGTGTAATGGAGAGGACTTGGAAGGTTGTTTTATAAAAAAATTTAGATACGTGGCTTTGAAAAAATTCATTTTATTTTAGGTATCTCCTCAGAAACTTGAATTCATAACTCATTGTACACATTTGTATAGATACACACGTAAAATTTCATATAACCATTTATGAGGGTCAGTAAAAATATTTCCATAAAAATCACGGAAATCTTTATTTAACAAAAATAACAAAATTTGAAGCTATTATTTTTCGACAACCCTCCATCTGGGTATGTGTGGTGTACATTTTTGGAGGCAATATTTTCTCTCTCCAGCCCTTTAGATAGCGAGTCCCCGGAGAAAGACACCACGCTTGGTGGAGAGGCAGCAAGAAAGCGGAAAGGCCGCAGTGAGACGGATGGGCACAGTGACCCCCACAGCGGGCCTGAGTTCAGGAACATTTGTGAGGATGGCAGCACTTTGTCCCGTTGTGCGTAGAGTTACTGTGCGTGGGAACTGACCTGATGGCCCTTAACAATAACAACCCTTTTCTGGACACTTCTGTACACTTTGCTTTACACCACCGAGACATCGGTTTAGGTGTCCTCTTGGAACTCATCTCATGTTCCTTTGAAATGTTCTTGAATTTAGATAACAAGAAGTCTGAAAGGGGAAGAGCTGGGCTGTAAGATGGGCAGAGCAGTTTTCCAATGAAATTTTCGTAGGTCGGCCTTTGCTACCCTTGAAGCAGTCTCTTAAGATTACCCCTTTACAATCTCCCCTTAACAGTTGCTCCAACCCTCTGACCTGACTTCTCTACCTCAAATTGAGCAGATCTAGCAGAACCCCACAAAACCTACTATTTGGACCGAACCGTGTTTTGCCGGCATTCAAATGAGATTAAGACAAGTATATGACTGTCACAAAGCGTCTGCAGCCATCCACTATTGCAGAGGTGTTTTAAACACATTCTGTGTGGAATAAACCCATGTGTGCATGAACTGGAGCGACAGTAGCAATACTTATTGGCTTACTTTTACATAACTGAAATAAAAATTTCCAAAACAATATTTACCTTTTAGCATAGGTAGAATTTTTAAAAATTCTCTTTCATTAAAAAAAAATTCTGGTCACAACCTACTAACTTGCTTTCACAACCTGTCTATTAGTTATGACCCACATTTCAAAAAATACTGGTTCATGAATTTTGTAATAGCCTCTTCTTTTTGGCATCACTGCCCTCTGGTGAAGGAGGAGGCCCAGCCTTGCTCCTGGAGAGCTGCTGCCGGATTTGAACCACGAAGCCAGTAGGCCGCAGTCCCACACTCAACCACTATGCCACCAGGGCTCAGCTGTAACAGCCTCTTAATTGATCTCCTATCTCTAATTTTTCTGTTCTTCATTGACCTTGAGAACAGATACTAGCATTTTCTTGCTAAAAATATTATTCTGATTAGCATTTCCCTGAATCAGAAATCGTCATTGAAGAGGACCTTTTGCTTAGTTGCAGTTAAAGTTGCCTTCAAATTGCTTTAAGCACCTGTACCACCTTACCCACACCCCAAACCACATTTTAAAATTATTTTGTGCACCTATTAAGGCAGTGCTAAGGATCATACCTTCCTCTAACAGAAAAATCCTACAAGAAACAAAATGAAAAATACTGGGCTAAGCATACTGGTGGCATAGTGGTTGTATGCGGGACTGCGACCCACAAGGTTGACAGTTCAAATCTAGCAGCAGCTCTCCAGGAGCAAGGCTGGGCCTCCTACTCCCACCAGGGTAGTGATGCCACAAAAAAAAAAAAAAAGAAAGAAAGAAAAAAAAAAGGGGTGATAGCAAAGGCTCAATTAAAATTAAAAATACCAACCTTAAATGCTACCTCCCCATCTCTAAAGATTTCCTTACTCTCTGCTGTCAAAATCTTCTTCTTTGGGTGTATTTGGATTTCCTCATGTTGTTACAGTGAACATAAATGAGTTTACTGTATTTGAAGTGCTTAGAATTATGTCTGACACATAGGAAATGTTTAATAAATATTCCTGATTATAATAGCCAATTGGGAATGTAGTCACACTTTTTAGATCGCAAATGCCTTGGGAGCAAGGAGCACATCTTTTTCATCTCTTTAGTATCTCTTCCATGCTCCTCTTTCCCCCGAAGCCATCCTCAAAGTTGACATTCTTATAATGCATGGGAGGAATCCAAATGCAATCAATTTTAAGTTCTCACTGGCTGATTAAACAATTTGGGACATTTTATTTAATTTTCTGCTCCAGTTTATTTGTCTGTAAATTGAAATAACTTGCTTAAGTGAGAATACATATATACATACATATACATATATGTATATATTTTTTAGGGCATCACTGCTCTCCGGCGGTGGGAGTAGGAGGCCCAGCCCCACTGCTGGAATTGAACCTCCGTCCCAGTGGGCTGCAGTCCCGCGCACAACCACTACGCCACCGGGGATCAGCCCAAATATATATTATTTATCATAAAAGAGTACATGCTTTCATTTTTATAAAGCTATAGCGATGACAGTCTTGAAAATAGATGACACAAGAGGTGGCAAGTGAGTCAATTCATATTTTAAATTTGTTAATTGGTAATGACTCTCAGAAAAATTATGTTAGAATGAATTCCAAAAAACAGTGGAAGAAAAAAAAACAGTGGAAGGAGTATCTTGATGCCTGCCACAAATAAAGAATGAGGAGACCCAAACCCCATCCATAGACAATTGGACATTCCCCCCACAGAAGGGTTACAAAGAAAAGACAAATTTACCAGGGTACAGTAGAGTACCAGTGAAGCATGCATCATTCCTCTATTTCCTGAATGCTTCTGCTCCCCCACTACCATGACCCAGTTCTACCTTACAAATCCAGCTACACACACTGGTACAGAAAAGAGGTCTCAACACATGGATTTCAAGGCACATAAAACCCTCGGATAATAGTGGTAATAGTGATATCATGAGGGTACGGGGATGGTCAGGGTAGCAGGGAAGGGTAAGAGGGAGAAAGGGGCAACCCATCACAAGGTTGGATATATACCCCTTCCCCAGGAGGACGAATGACAGAAATGTGGGTGAAGGAAGACAACAGACAGTGTAAGACATGAAATAACAGCAATAATATATAATTGATAAAGAATTCATGAAGGGAAGAAGGAGGTAAAAGAAGAGCTGATATCTAAGGCTCAAGTAGAAAGAAAATGTTTTGGAGATGTTGACAGCAACCTTTATTTCCTAATAAACAGGTGTCATCAAGTCAGTTCTACGTCATAGTGACCTTACATCCAACAGAACAAAACACTGCCACTGTATCAATCCATTTCATTGAGGGTCTTCTTCTTTTTCACTGCCATTCTACTTTACTAAGCATTTTTTCCCCCCAGGAGCTGGTCTCTCCTGATACCCTGGCCAAAATAAGTGAGACAAAGTCTCACTATCCTCACTTCTAAGAGACATGCTGGCTGAATTTCTTCATATTTTTGATTGAAAACACAAAACACAAAAAAATTGTATTTTACTCCTCCAATTTACTTTTTAAAAACTCACAAAACTTTAAGACACTCCTGGTTTTTATTCAGACAGTGTATGAAGAATAAAAGTGTTTCTAGTGCCATATTTAAGCATATAGGAAGATGGAAAATATATTAGAACAATTAATTTTGAGCTCATAATTACTTCTTCCTAGGCAGCAATGTATAAGATGTTTTAGCTATTCATGTACATTTTTTCCAAATGAGGCTTACATATGGATATGATTTTTGAAAGAGTTATGTATATTTGCTCTTTCAGTCTCTCAGGTCGTTTCTCAGCTGACTTATCTGGGTTGGCCTATCAGCATATTTTGACATAGGTGCTTTCTTTTCGATGGAGTGTTTAGATTATGACACCACAATTTTTTTGATATCTTCCTGCCTTTCTGGTCATTTCTCCCTAGTCTCTTCTCAACTTTTAACTATTGGAGTGCCCTAGGCTTTGGTTCTGGAACCTTTTCTCTTTTCTCTTCTTTCTTCACTCACTTTCAAGATGATTTCATCCAAAGTTATAGCTCTTACCATCTATGTGCTAATGAATCTCAAATTTATATTTTTGCTTCTGATTTCTTTGAGACGCATGGATCCAGTGACCTGATAATCTCCACTGGCAGTCCAATAGGTATTTCATAGCTAACATGTCTAAAACTGAGTTTCTGATAGTCTCCCTAAACCCAGCCAAATTCATTCTTCCAGGTGCTCAGCCGAAAAACCTTGGTAGTTTCTTGATCCTCTTTCTTACTTCTCATATAGAGGGCTTGTGAGTTATTTTTCTAACATTGTCTCCTATTATTCTTCCCTCATTCTTTGAACTACTAGTTCTTTGTGTTTCATAAGCTCTCCTGGTTTTCTCCCCCAACAACCCAAATGCTTTTGCACTCAATGTTCCATCAGCTTAGAAATACTCTTCCTGTCGCTATCTTCATGGCCAGCTGTTCAATTCCTTTGAGCCTTTATTTATGTCCCTTTCCATGTAAAATGTCAGCTGCTTCCAGCCCCTGAAATGTCATTCCTCATACATGCTTTGATTTTCCTCTGCAAATTTCACGGTCTACCATAAGTTATGCATAACTTAATTATTTTTTTATTTATAGTCATGCTCATTGACTGGAACACTGCATATAATTTTTAATCCATATAATTCAGTTTAAATGTGATTGCTTATTTCTATGCTTAGCATAGTGTTGAATGAATTTTAAAATATGCTTTTTATTCTACAAGAAATAGAAAACGAGAGTGATAATGTTTCCACATCAAGAAGCTTTAGAGGAAAAATAAAGCTTAAAATAATATTTGATTATATAATTCCTGATTTTATTCTTTATTCTTTATAGTTATAGAGGGTTTTTTTTCAATAGTTAAACCACTTTGCTTTGAATTAAAATTAAAATGCCTTGCTTGAAAGCTCAATGTTTCTCAAAAGAGAGTTTAAAGTAATTTATTAAATTAAGCAGGTTAAAAGTTTCCGTCGGTGTGTATGTCTGAAATAGACTTGTCATTTATTATGTGCTTCACCATTGTTGGGAGGTAAGTGAGGTTTTCTTCTCCTGCACTCACTTATGGTCTTGGAAATTCACGGGGCATTGCTCTGAGTCAGCATTGAGTTTTTTGGTTTGGTACTATGGGTCAAGCTTCTGCTGAATGTTTTAGATAATTACCTCATTTAATCCGATAGTCTCCTTAAGATAGGTATTATCCCCATTTTTTGTGTGACAAAACTGAGATTCATAGAGATCTAGTTACTGTCAGAGAGGTAGGATTGGAGCCCTCTTAAATTGTATTTGTGTTCTTAAATCAAATTATGGATATTATAGAACAGTGTTGTCTAGTAGAAATGTCTTAGTAAGCACTTGAAATATGCCTAGGGTTGAGCCCCGGTGGTGTAGTGGTTGTGCGCAGGACTGCGGTCCACTGGGATGGAGGTTCAATTCCAGGAATGGGGCTGGGCCTCCTACTCCCACCACCAGAGAGGAGTGATGCCCCCCAAAAAAACAACAACAAAAAAAGAAATATGCCTAGTATGCACTGAGGAAGTAAGTTATCAATTTACTTCAAATTTTCTTTGTATTCAACTTTAAATTTAACTAGCAACACTTAACTATTAAGCATGACCACATTGGACAATGTAGTTATAGAAGTTTAAATTATGAACATTAAATGTATAACTTATGTAAATTAATTAAAATAATTTCATGTGACAGAAATGAGGTTTTATTGGAAATCTTTTATTTCTATTAAAAAATAATGCATGCGCCTGAAGCATTTCATTGAAATGCTTCAAAAGAGATTACAATGAAAATAAGCTTTCCTATAATCACAGGCTTTTCTTTCCTCTCCAAAGACAACCATTGTTTCTATTTTTCCATCCAGAAATAACTTGTGGATTTACAAGTATAAACAGTGTTTGAAACAATGCAAATAAGAATTTCATTTTTAAAACAAATTACACTCTAGTTGTTTAAATAGAAAACAAATTTTTTTTTTTTTTTAGGCATCACTGCCCTGGTGGTGGGAGTAGGAGGCCCAGCCTTTGCTCCTGGGAGCTGGAATTGAACCTCCATCCCAGTGGGCCGCAGTCCCGCGCACAACCACTACGCCACCGGGGCTCAGCGAAAACAAAATATTTTAAAATACTAGATTATTGTGCTTTTGCTATTAATCTGTTTTCTCCACTCATCCATCTGTTTATTGTTCTGTGGTGGCTGGTGTGTTGCTGTAAAGCTGGAAACTACGGCCATGATATTTTAAATACCAGTAGGGTCCCCATAGTGAATAGGTTTCTATCAAACTATAGACTCGAAAGAAGGAAAAGCTAGTACACTTCTGAAAAACTTGCCCCGGCAACCTTATGAGCAGCAGCAGCGCATTGTCTAATATATGAGCCCCTCGTGTTCAAAATATGACTGGGAAACGCTAGCTTCTCAAAGAAGTGTGATGGAACAAAGTTTTGGGAAAATGTACTTACTGACAAGAAACAGGTGCAAACATCCACTAGTCATTAAGATATGGACTATACAGTAGTCCATTAAAAAGACAAGAAAGACCAAAGTGAATGTCAGAAGAGGCTGAAATTTGCTCTTGAATGAAGAGTTGCTCTTGACTGTAAATTGACTAAATGACAAAGTAAAAGGGTTGAACAGGGGCTGAGCCCCGGTGGCATAGTGGCTGTGCGCGGGACTGCGGCCCACTGGGATGGAGGTTCAATTCCAGCAGTGGGGCTGGACCTCCTACTCCCACCACCAGAGGGCAGTGATGCCCCCCCCCAAAAAGGGTTGAACAGAAACTGTCAAATGGCAGCTTGAGAAGACAGAGTAAAGCATTATAATAAAATGTGTAAAGACCTGGAATTAGGAAAACAAAGCACTCAGCGGAAAGAACTGAAGGTAAAAATCAAGCCTCCACTTGCAATATTGAAGAATTGTATAGGCGAAATTCTATGGGCAAACAAATATGTCTTAGGAAAAGTACAACCAGAATGCCATCTGCCTTAAGTAAGGATCGTAAGACCTCACCTCACATTCTTTGAACATATTATCAAGAAAGACTATGTGTTAGTCTGGGTTGACTAGAGAGGCAAATTCTTTGACACTCATATGTATAAGAAAGAACTTAGAGTAATTTTATATTAATAAACCACCCCTTCTCAGTCTAGATCTAATCCTTAAATTGAATATTGACCCATAACTTTGATACTAGTCCTTAAGTTCCTCGCCAGACTCACACAGCCACATGCACTGAGGCAGCCTGCAGAAAGATTACAGGCTAGCGGGTGCAAAATCTTATGGATCCAGTGGAGGTGGACGCATCTCCTGAGCTGTGGCTGCCATTAGTGTGGCTCCATGCAGCTTGTCAACAGGAAGTTGAAGAAGTAGAGAGGGTGATCTGCTTCTCAGGAGAAAAAGAAGTTTCCAGAATCCTCATGAGAAGCCTCCACCCATAAGGTAACATCATCAGGCTGTGACCTGATTCACAGGCCAGACTCCACTCTGTTTATCAAGTTGACATGAAATTAGGTAACTACCACAGACTAGTTCCTGAAGAAGAACATCATCCTTGATAGCGCATCAGCAAAAAGGAGGAAGACCCTCCGTGAAATGGGTCGGTAGTGCCTGTAACAATGGGCTCAAACATAACAACTGTGAGACGGTGCAGGACGGGGCTGTTCTATATTGGGTTGCTGTGAGTTAGACTTGACCCTACAGCATCTGACAACAGTGACTCCTTGTGGAATGAGATGGGATATGTAAATACAGACTTCTATTTTTTAGTGTGACTCTTAATATGGTGGGGTTATTTGAAATAGATATATTCCCAAAATTAAATGAAATTTTTACTCTTATTTTATTAGTGAAATACTTTTACTAGCCAGCAGTTTGTCTTATCCATTCCAAGTAGTTAACCATTTGTTTATTTAATATTAACATGAAGTAAAATTACAATGTTTACCTGAGATGATAGATAAATTTCTTTCTTTTTTTTTTTCTCTCGCATGACTGCCCTGGAAATTTATTTCTTGATTACTAATTTTTATCAGCATAGCTTTTCTTACTTAGTACATACGGGTATTGTATGCAGTTTATCACAGCTTTAATATGGTATGTTAGATTTACTGCTAAATGGTTCTGATGAACAAATAATTGCTTTCTCTCCACTACAGAAAACTTGAGGATATTGTCATTAGGAAGAAACAACATAAAGAACCTAAATGGACTGGTATGTTATTAATTATTGATTTAAACACATATATGCTTCCCCCCCTTAATGTAAAAACAATACTTACCTATTTTACAAAATAGAAGTATTTTTTTAAAACGCTAGCAATTTTAATCATGATTTATATCTTATTCACAGTGAAGTTATACTTTACATGATGTTTTCCTATTTTATTTCTTTTGTTTTTGTTTTTGTGGTTTTTGTGGGCATCACTGCCTCTGGTGGTCGTGGGCGCTATCCAGCTGCCACTGGATTTGAACCGCCAAGCCCACGGGCTGCAGTTCCGCACTCAACCACTTACGCCACCAGGGCTCAGCCCCCTATTTTATTTCTAATTGAAGATGTAATCATTATTTTTCTATGTCATTGTGTTAATCTGTGTTGACTGGGAAAACAAACCAGAGGTTCATATATGTATAAGAGAGACCTTCATATCAAGCAACAATTGTATGTTGAGAAAATATCCCATCCCAGTCGAGATCAAGTCCCCAAGTCCGATACTAATCCATACATTCCTCTTCAGACTCATGCAGCACATGCAGAGATGCCAGATGCAGGAAAATCGCAGGCCAGTGGGTGAACAGTCTTATAGAGCCAATGCCGGTGGGAGCATCTCAGTGCTAATGTGTGTTTCCATGTGGCTCCTCCAGCTCTGAGTGTGGCTCATTAACAGGATTCCACAAGGAATCATCATCAGACTGTGAACTGATTGACAGGCTAGACTTCACCCCTTCAATTATTTATCAAGTTGACATGAAATTACGTAACTACCATAGTCATTCATCCAACAAATTTAGTCAGTGTATTTTCTGTTCTTTGTTTGTTTGTTTGTTTTGGGCATCATTGCTCTCCAGTGGTGGGAGTAGGAGGCCCAGCCCCACTGCTAGAATTGAACCTCCGTCCCAGTGGGTCGCAGTCCCGTGCACAACCACTACGCCAACGGGGCTCAGCCTTGTTCTTTTTTTTTTTTTTTTAATTATTCGCATCACTGCCCTGGTGGGAGTAGGAAGCCCAGCCTTGCTCCTGGAGAGCTGCTGCTGGATTTGAACCGCCAACCCTGTGGGCCGCAGTCCCCCACACAACCACTACGCCACCGGGGCTCAGCTCAATGTATTTTCTAAATGCCTATCTTAAACCAGCCATTGGTTAGACATTGGCGGTACAGCAGAATGTAAAATACAGTCCTTGCTTTCATAGAGATTACATTCTAGTAAAAGGAGACACATAATTATGTAACATATCAGGTGTGATGAATGTAATAGTAGTAAGAGAGCATAAAATGATGAGTTGTCTCTGGGGAAGTGAGGATGTAGGCCATGCAGTTGACTGAATCAGAAGTCCTTCAGACCGAGACAGCACGTGCCAAGGGTCTGAAAGTGGAGTCACGGGGCATGCTTGTGTAAGAGCAAGGGCTGCTGAATGAGGGAGGGAGAGTCACTTGCAATGAGTTAGAGAGGGAGCCAGGAACTAGGACACGTAGGCCTTATACGCCGTGATACATAAATATATTCTTTTTAAGTGAATTGCAAAACCATTGAAGGTGTTTGATCTTAGGATCTGATTTCAATTTTTCCAATAATTTTAACCATGACCTTTTTTAATGACAGTATAATAGTCTATTTCATTACTGTACTATAGTTTTTTTTTTTTGAACCAGTTACTTATTGTTCAATAGTTTGCTTCTAGTTTGGGGTTAATATAATCAATGCCGTTATGAATCTCCTTTTAGCTATACTATTGCACACATCCATGAATAATTCCTTGGGTAAATTGCTAGAATGGGATTGCTGGATCACAAGCTATGAATATCTTTTTTTTTTGGGGGGTGGGCCATCACTGCTCTCCGGTGGTGGGAGTAGGAGGCCCAGCCCCACTGCTGGAATTGAACCTCCGTCCCAGTGGGCCGCAGTCCCGCGCACAACCACTACGCCACCGGGGCTCAGCCCCGCTATGAATATCTTTTAAGGCCTTTGTGACATATTATCTAGTTACTCTATGGAAAGATTGTAACATGTTAACCCAGCAGCAGTAATGTATGACGGCCCCATTTCCCTTTAATACCTATATAGGTATTTAAAATTTTTTAAATTGATAACATGTCTTTGTATATTTATTGGGCTGCTCTCAGTTGGAATCAACTTTACGGCAGAGAGTTTTTTTCCAAGAAGGAAAAATGAAACAATATTGTAAATCTAGGCATGATTTCAGGACAGATGAAACTAATTTATTTTTCTTGTATCTGTTCCAGAAAGACAATACATTTCATGAGTATATGTCCCACTGTATTTCTTCCCTCCCTCCAGTAAGTCTAACTTGTGCTTTGTGGAATCAAAGCTGCAGAAATTTCCCATTCTCCCATTTCAGACACAGTTATAATACCTAACTGATAATCAGTGATCAAAGGTGTAGGTTCAGAATCATCTTGATAACTGAATAAATTGCTAGCTAATATGTGGATAATGGTTCTTTCTTTTAAATTGAATAAAGTTTGGGTTTATAGTGATACTAATAAACATAAAATACTCATAAATTCTTTGAGATTCTGGATGCTTGCACTCTTGTAAAGATTTACAGTCTCAGAAACCCACAGAGGCAGTTCTACTCTCTCTGTTTTTTTCTCACAAACTTATACATCCAAATTGTACTTTATAAAGGCAACAGCCATGTCAGTTTTGTTTTGTTCATCGACACCTATAATACAACTCTAATAGTGCTTGGGACATATAGTAGGTACTAACTCAATACCTTTTATTACTAATTACAAAACTTTTTAAAGTTAAAGTAATTCTAAAAATAGTATGTATTTTCCCAATCTACCATCCTGTTTCTATGAAGTAGTCACTGTACTGTTGCTTTGTATACTTAAATTTTTCTGTGTACATTACGAATAAGAGATAGACAAAGGATAAACATAGAATGATTACTTATATGATAATAATGAAATTGGGATCCTGCATGGTTTGACATTGCTGATTGCAAGGGGGCGTCTTGACCTTGGCAAGCTTTCAGCTTGATGGGTGCCAAAGAAGGTGACCTTTCCATCAGACTTTTAAGCAAGGTTCAGCTAATGATGATTTTATGAAACAAATCTTAACTGGGGATTAATTGGATTTACCAATATGATCCAGAGTTCAAAGTTTAATCAACACAGTAGCTTTCATGGGGTTTGACAGGTCCTTCCTTCAGTTCAAGGCAGAGAAGTTAGCTCAGAAGGTTATAATGATCTTTGGGAGCTTGCCATGGAGATCTTAATAGTTTTTCTCAAAGGGCACAGGACGAACACATAAAAGTTCTAAGAAAATTAAAAACTGTATTGATTAGAAAAAGTCCAGGGAAGCTGCATTAAGGAGTGTATTCACCAAGAAAAGACATCAAAGGTTTTCGCCTGGGGAAGGAAGAGATGAAACTGTCATTATTTGCAGATACTATTATTTTAGATACGGAAAATCCCCAAAGCTCCACATGGGGAGTACTGGAAGCAATAGAGGAGTATGGCTGAGTGGCAGGATACAAGATCCACAAACAAACAGTCTATTGGACTGCTATCCATGTTGGGTAATACTGCTCAAGAGGAGATCAGAAAGGTGGTACCCTTCACAATAGCCAATCACAAATAGAAATAGCCAGGGATATACTTAAGTAAAAGAACAAAAGATCTATCTGAGGAAAACTACAGGACTCTATTACAAGAAACCAAGAGCGACCTCAACAAATGGAAAAATAGCTCATGCTCTCGTCACTCCCCCACACCCCCCACTTCATTTGCTCCCATGTGCTCTGACCGGACACGTCCCTCTCCCTGAGCTGTAGTTTTAGTGCTATACTCTGAAGTAAGTTCTTCTTGGGGGTGGGGTGGCTATCCACATAGCTGGGATTGGGCCAGCCCTCAGACCTCTCTACTGGTTCCCTGCTTCATGGCAGTATGTTACAGTCACATCTTGGAGCACCAGGTTGAAGTCTGGTCTCTCTTATCCTGTGGAGATAAAAAAAAAAAAGAAAAAAACCCTCCCCTTGGGTGGGTTAGTGCCCTGTTACCCGCTACCATTTTTTTTTCTTTTTTCCCCCTCCTTTATAGTTGGCTTCCATATGTATCCCTGGATTTGGTCTGGCCCCTGCCATACTACCCAGATTTCACCACAGGAATATTTGTATAACTTTTTCCCTGTGCCCCCCTTTTGCACATTGAGGTCAATTTTATCCGAGATTAGGATTGCTATCCCTGCTTCGAATTGTTTTGCTTGGTATGCCTTTCTCCAGCCTTTGATTCTCAGCCTATTTTTGTTTGTAGCCTTGAGATGCATCTCCTGTAGGCAGCAGATTGATGGGTTGTGTTTTCTAAGCCAGTCTACTAGCCTCAGTCTTTTAGTGCCTTAGTCAGTCCATTGATATTTAGGGTTATTATCTCCATCAGTGGACTCTGTGATGTCATCTCATATCTTTTGTGTTGGGTGTTTTCCTAACCCCCCTTTCTATGTGGTGTGTGTGTGTGTGTGTGTGTGTGCGTGTGTGTGTGCTTCATTCTTGACTTCTTTCCACCCTTAAGCCAGTGGCTTTCTTGGGGGTTGTTTTCTCTTTGTTGCCCTCTGGATGGGGTCATTCTATGTGGAGGTCTCTTATAAATAAGTATAAATAAACTTGGTGAGGTGCTGAGCCCTGGTGGCATAAGAGGTTGAGTGTGGGACGGCGGCCTGTGGGCTTGGCGGTTCAAATCCAGCGGCAGCTCTCAGGAGCAGCACTGTGTTCGTAGTGCCCACGACCACCAGAGGCAGTGATGCCCCCCCAAAAAACAAAAACAAAACTTGGTGAGTGCTGCCCATACTGGGTGAGCAAGGATCTTTTGTAGGCCTGGCTTTCTTTTAACATATTCTTTGAGTTTTTCCTTGTCTGGGAAGACTTTTACTTCTCCATCTAGCTTGATAGATAGTTTGGCCGGGTACAGTATTCTTAAGATTGCATTATTTTCCTTCAATTTTTGGAATATACTACACCACTCTCTCCTTTCTTCATAGTGTCTGCTGGTAGGTCTGAGCAAACTCTTATTTGGGAAGCTTTATATGTGATTGCTTGTTATTCCCTAGCTGCTCTCATGATTTCTCCTTTTCCTCAAAGTGGGATAGTTTAACTATTATGTGCCTTAGTGACTTTTTGGGGAATTCAGCCTAGCTGGTATTCTTTCGGCTTCCTGAATGAGTTCCTCTTTTTCATTCATTAAGCCGGGGAAGTTTTCCTCCACGAATTTGCTCACTATTATTGCAGATGACTTCTTTGTTGTGTCTTCCTCTGGTGATCCAATTAATCTGATGTTATTCCTCTTCTTAACATCAAACATAGCTCTTAGATTTTCTTCAGTTTCTCTGATGATCTTAATAGAATTTTTGTTTGTGTTTGTTAAAGTCTCCTTGGCTGTCCTCTAGGTCACTCATGTGGTTCTTGCCTCTTCCAGTTGATTGGCGGAGTTCATAAGTCTGCTACTGGTTTTTGTTATCTCGGCCCTAAGCTCTTGTATTTCCCTTTGGTGTATGGACTTTATCTCTTCTATCATTCCATCCTTTTCCTATATTGTTTCCCTTATATCCTGTATGACTCCAAGCAGCATTCTGAAATTTTCCTTCTGCGACATATCAATGTCTGCTTCTTCTATGTATGCCATTAGGTTCAGGGCATCTTCTGCCATTACTTTTTGTTTCTCTTGTTTTTTCGTTGAGGTCATTGGGACTGATTGTTGTTTGCCTTGCATTGTTTTAGAGGAGCCAGATGCCTTTTTCCAAGTTGTCAAAGAGCACTGGTTCTGTCTGGGAGACTTGCAGGAATACTTCTTTGAACTTCCTGCAGCTAATTTCACTATGGAATTAGCCTACTACTTTATCCTCCTGTGTCTTCACTCTTTCCTTTGTCAACCTGTGTTCTGTTATTTGAAAGGCAAGTTGAATGGTCCTCTCAGGGCACACTGGTTGGATTGTTGTGAACCCACAAGGAATGTGCTGTACTGGGTGATCTCACAAGAAGCCATGATGGTGTGGCCCATGATAGCTGGGGGTACTACAGAGGGTGTTTGGGAGTTCCCACTGTAACAGGAGTACCATGGAAGGCTAGTGGGTCGCCTGCTTTGGTGTTGAGTACCGGGAATGGTGGGTGGAATTGCCCTGGTCAGGTAGATCACAGAAGAGGTTGGGCAGAGGTTCCTGCAGCAGTGTGGAATGTTAGCAAGTGTTGGCCGAGCTGCCTTAGGCTGTGTGAGGCACCAAGGCAGGTGGGAAGAAGTTCCCTCAGTCATGTGGGAACACAAAAGATGGATAGGAGCTCTCCCAGCCACACAGGCAGGGTTTCCCCCAAGAAGGTGGGCAGGATTTCCCCAGTCACGCGTTAAACACTGCAGAGGGCTGGCAGGCAGAATGTCCCCCTGAAGCAGTTGGGTGGACTATCCCCTGGTGGAGGGTGGATGGGCTTTGCCCAACCTCAGGTTATGCTGCAGAGGGTGGGGCTCTCCCAGGTGGGTGGAAGGCAGGCGTGATGCTCTAGGCTAAGGGTAGTGGTTTGGAAGTGGACAGTGGCAGTTGAGAGAAAAGGGAAGAAGAGAGAAAGAGAAGAAAACAGCCTGCTGAGACTGGGGTTGGGGTGCAGGGAAGAGAGGAAACAAGAGTAACAATACAGCTGAGTATGGATCCCTGACTGCGGGGCTGGGTCCCTGCCCGGAGGCATTGGCAAGCTGTGTTGCGATAAAGCCCCTGCAGTGACCTCCAGATGATCCCGGCTCCACCGAGACAGTGGCAGAGCTAAGGTCAGACCCCAGCCGGCCTCCACCATGGTAGGCCAAGAGCCCCCCGCTCCTCAAAACCTAGTGGATCTGTGTCTGCTATCTTTATGCTGCGCCTCCTGCTACCCGACTTGGTGGACTTTCCCTCCGGGTTGATTTTTGAAGAGTCCCTGTGGTATGTGTTACTCAGTTACCATCTTCCTGGAAGTCTCGCATTTAACTTCTTGATACATGATATCCATCACTTGTTATACTCATGTCAGTTCCCACTTTGATTAGTGGCATGTGAGTGAGAAATAACCCCTCCACTCTTGACACTATAGATTATCACCCTGATTTTAGTATTTGCCAACATGGTTGGCAAAAATGATGCTGAATTATTTAATCTGTACTACTAATCAGCTAATTTTTACACAGTTATCAGTTACTATATTTCACTTTGGAAGTTGACCATATTTTTGCCCATTTTTTTAAAAAACTTGCTAAATTTTTTACTAACAAATTCTAGGCACATTTAAGTATTACCAATAATTACCCATTATTCAAAGTCTATTACTGTTGTTGTTATTGAAGTCGTTGCTTATGTACCAGGCTCTTTACATGCATTATCTCATTTCAAACTCATAAATAGCTAATGCTGTGATCCTGATGTTAAATTAAGGAAACTGAAACTCAGATAGTTATGTAATGTGTCCAGGTATAGAACCAAAGTAGAGGCCATGAAGTCGATTCCTACTCACTGCAACTGTCCTTTGGGTTTTTGAGACTCAATCTCTATGAGAGCAGATGGCCTCACCTGATTGGTTCAGGTGACAGTTCTTTGGTGGACAGTTTGTCAATAATACCTCAGTTTTAAATGTGCACATGTTTTGTCTCAGCTATTCTATGAGTAGGAGTTTCATATCATATATGTGATCAAAAATGATGGAACAAGTATGTTCACTAAAATATAAACCTAAAACCATACTCACTGCCTTCAAGTTGATTCCACTTCAGCAACCTGTAAGAGTAGAACTGCTCCATAGGCCACTAAGACAGTAAACCTTCCAATTTCAGTGTGTGTGCTGCCGAAGCGAGGACTAAGACAGTAACTCTTTGTGGAAGCAGACTACCCTGAGACTACGTCTAAGAGAAAGACACCATGTGTCAGTGAAGTTATTCTCTATGATCCTCTCATGGTGAACGCATATTAACCCTATATCAAACCAAAAGGGCTGTTCAGTGTGAACACAGCAACTATTTTTTAATTAAAAAATCATTTTATTGAGGATTCTTAAAACTCCTGCTATAATCCATACATTGATTGCATCAGACATGTTTGTACATATGTTGTCTTTGTTCTTTTTCAC
This sequence comes from Nesogale talazaci, assembly GCA_004026705.1. Taxonomy (NCBI): domain Eukaryota; kingdom Metazoa; phylum Chordata; class Mammalia; order Afrosoricida; family Tenrecidae; genus Nesogale; species Nesogale talazaci. The sequence continues at coordinate 26,839 of PVJH01019372.1, forward strand.
ACATTACTTCCTACTGAGCCCTTGGTATCAGCTCCTCTTTTTTTTGCCCTCCCTTCCCACCCCATTCTCGTAACCCCTTGATAGAGTTTAAATTATTATTATTTTCATATCTTACACCATGTTTTCTGTTGTTCTTCCCCCTGGACAGGGGTGTATGGCTCTAAGTCGATCATTGCCATAGATGCCCTGTTTCTCTCTTTCTCTCCCCTGCCCCCTCCCTGCCCTTCTGGTATCGTTATTCCCACTCCTGGTCCTGAATTCCATGTGTCCTGAGTCAACATCTCTTATCTATACCGGTGTACCTGCTCCAGTCTAGTCTGAATTGAGAAGCAGCACTGGGCTCGTGATAGTGGCAAAGCCTCAAGGAACCAGAAGAGTAGTGCGTGTGTTTCATTGATGCTTTACTGCACCCTGATTGACTCACCCTTTTCCCGTGACCCCTCTGTGGGGAGATTGTTCCATTGTCTACAGATGCTCCATCCCCCCTCCCCCCCCTTCTCAACAGTATGTTTTTGTTTGTTTGTTATGTCTTCTGATGCCTGTGACCCAGTCTGATGACCCCTCATGATGGCACTGGTGGTGTACTTCTTCCACATGAGCTTGTTGCTTCTCTGCTGAATAGTCGCCCGTTTAACTTCAAGCTTTTAAGATCCCAGATGCTATATCATTTCATAGCCGGGCACCATCTGCTTTCTTCACCACATTTGCTTATGCACCCATTTTGTCTTCGGTGATTGGGTCAGGAGGGTGACCATCTCAGAATGCCTATTTGTTAAAACAAAGTGTTGGGCTGAGCCCCGGTGGCGTAGTGGTTGTGCACGGGACTGCGGCCCACTGGGATGGAGGTTCAATTCCAGCAGTGAGGCTGGGCCTCCTACTCCCACCACCGAGAGCAGTGATGCCAAAAAAAAAAAACCCCAAAAAGCTAAAAACAAAGTTTTTGTATTGGGGGCGGGGCAGGGCGGGGAGTGTTGTATGAGCATAGACCCGAAGTCCACCCTCTACCTCCATCTATTGCCTTATAAATATATGGTTTTTTTGGGAGGGGGGTGCGGTTTGGGCATCACTGCCCTCTGGTGGTAGGAGTAGGAGGCCCAGCCTTTGGACCTATGGAGCTGGAATTGAACCTCCATCCCAGTGAGCCGCAGTCCTGCGAACAACCACTACGCCACCGGGGCTCAGCTGCCTTTATAAATATATGTACATAGGCTAATATCTTGATTTTTGTGGGTTAATGCATTTACGTCTGTACACACCTATGCTCATACCTCTCTGTCTATTGCTTTGTTTACTAGGTCCTTCCTGTTTTCTTTTAAGCCTGTATCAAACCCAAAGTACTGTTCAGAGTGAACAGAGCAAACTATTTTTTAAAAAAAAACAAAAAAATTGGGCTGAGCCCCAGTGGCGTAGCGGTTGTGCGCGGGACTGCGGCCCACTGGGATGGAGGTTCAATTCCAGCAGTGGGACTGGGCCGCCTACTCCCACTGCCGGAGAGCAGTGATGCTCCCAAAACAAACAAACAAACAAAGAAAAACAAAAAAATTAACAAATACCAACCCCCCTAAAAAAAATACAAAAAAAAAAAAAAAACTCACCAACCAATTGACTTCATCTGTTATGATATTTGACGATTCCATGTGTTTCAGAGTAGAACTGCACTCCATGGGGTTTTCAGTGACTGTGATCTTTAGGAAGTAGATTACCAAACCTTTTTTTCCAGGAGACACTGGATGGATTATGAACAACCAACACCTCATTTAGTAGCCAAGTACTTAACTATTTGCTTCACTCAGAATTCCTTGTAAGCCAGTGTTTCCCAAAGTGGTAATACTGCTTCCTGGGAGACCCTGGAACAACTCAAGAGGAGCTGCAAAAACAGATACCTAAACTTTATCCTGGATGATGGGCTGTTGTATAAACGTTTTTCATTTATACAATTTATTGTATAAATAAATGAAATTTATTTTTTTTCATTCTGAGTAATTTTTTTTTTTCATTTTGAGAAGGGAGGGTAGGCCAAATACGTTTGGAGCCCATGGTGTAAACTATGGATTTTAATTAGTAGTAATGCAAAACTGGTTCATGGTACTACAGCATTGTGAGATGTTAAATCAGAGGAACAACGCTGGCGGTGGGCAAAAGCTGGTAAGTGGGACCGAGACTTTCTACACAATTTTTCTGTAAATCTAAAGCTGCTCCAAAAATTGAAATCATTCTTTTTTAAGTTTCCTATCCAAAGGAATTTCACTTCTACCCTATCGTATTTTCTCTTATCCCATCTCAAAGTGAACTGCTATAGCTCAGTCGGTAAGCAAGTCGTTTGTAAATCAGTGAGAGGCAGTTCCTTCATCCCTTTGACAATTTGGAGAATTAGCCAGCTGAAGACTGATGAAGCATTGTCCTTTTGCATGTAAAATGACACGAAATTGGTGAATCCAGAATGAAACCTAAGTTTTGTGATATTCTGCTCAGTAATTTTCTACTCCACGCTGTCTGAGAAGGATGAAGGTACAGGAAATTAAACTGTATGCATAAAGTTTACAGTCTCTTAAGACTTAGTTCCCTCCTCTGAAAGATATACCTATATACTTGAATATAAGCTGACCCAAATATCAGCTGAGGCACCTAATTTTACCACAAAAACTGCATTAAGACTGTGGCTGAGGCTGAGCCCCGGTGGCATAGTGGTCGTGCGCGGGACGGCGGCCAACTGGGATGGAGGTTCAATTCTAGCAGCGGCTCCACAGGAGCAAAGGCTGGGCCTCCTACTCCCACCACCAGAGGGCAGTGATGCCAAAAAAACAAAAATGTGGCTGAGCCCTGGTGGCGCAATTGTTGTGTGCAGGACTGTGGCCCACAGTGTTGACGGTTCAAATCCAGCAGCAGCTCTCCAGGAGCAAGGCTGGGCTTCCTACTCCCACCAAGGTAGTGATGCGGAAAAAAAAATAGTGTCAAAAATGTGCTAGGAAACTTGGCTTATACATGAGTCTACATGGTATATGATAAAGTAAGTTCATCATTTGAAGGAAGAATACATCTGAGAGATCTTGGAGTTTAAATCACAACGTTTTGATGTAAGAATGCTAGAGTGAATAGATTCAAAGTTCCTTTTATTTTGGAACTGTTATTAATAAGATTAATTAACTTGGAAAGTTAAAACAAAGGTGAGTTATAGTGATTATATGAAATATAGAGCTAATCCAGGCCATGTGTTTTCAACTCTACCCCTTGTTTCTGCCATTATAGAAGATGCATGATGCATTCAGGATATTTATCCAGAGTACAGTTACTCTCTTTGAAGGTCAGTTACCAGCACATAGACCTGGACTCTGCATTCGAGACATTCTCATGTGGACGTGGGTGAATTCTTTTGAAATAAGAAGCGATTTTGATTGAACATCAAATTATTCCTAATTTTTTTCTTTCTGTCTGCTTATAAAAGAAGGAAAGTTTTTTGTTCCACTAGTAATGGATAACATTTACAAAGCAATATGATATGATCTTTACACATTCTGGAATGACTAAGAATTTAAACAATATAATATATTAAAACAACTAAATTAATTGATAGCTGCCTAGTGGGTGGGATGGGTAAGTGATAGGGCAGGTATTAATTTACTAATGACATTACTATATTAAGTTATTCCTACATCAACCAGTAAAATGTCAATGGTGGAATCTGGGGACAGGATAAACAGCTGATTATTATCACATTCTTTTAAAAAATTTATTATGCCATTCTTTGAACCTTTTTAATGCTTGAAAATTTCCATAAAGCTGGGGAAGAAAATTAATTTTAGGCCTCATTCTACTATTTAGTTTGATTAAAAGATAAAAACCTCCATCTTTCTTTAATAGAAATAAGAAAACTACTTTGCTTACCTTAAATGCTATAAGGATCAGATATAGGGAAGTCATTTGAAAACTGTCGTATTTAATAGCAATTATAAAATAGTTTTAGTATTTTCCTGCTTGATAATATTAGTTGTCATTCTTTATTTTTAAGTTGTGAATTAGATAAATGTTTATGTATCAGATTTTTTTGTATTCACTGTTTTAAACTACTTACCAAACCTCCCAGAGGTTTGTAGCCTGTTTTGAAGTATCGTGTTTTGTGAATTTTAGCTTAATGAAATACTCAGAGAGAAGACAAAATGCCAATCAATCAGAAGAGTGAAAAGAAAGTTCCACTTTACTTCTTTAATGAGAAACACCCACACAATTTTCAGTTCCCTAGGCCTCAATTCACTAGTAAGGCCAGGGCCTAAAATGTTTAGAAGGATGGAGGCATAACAAAAGTGTAAAATTACGCATTTATAAATCAGATTGCTTTTTTTTTTTTTAGGAAGTAGTAGGAGACACATTAGAAGAACTGTGGATCTCCTACAATTTCATTGAGAAGTTGAAAGGAATCCATGTAATGAAGAAACTGAAGATTCTCTACATGTCTAATAACCTCGTGAAAGAATGGGGTAAGTGAAGACTGGCCTTCCACCTGCTGAGGGAGTCCGGCCCAGTGAGGCCAACAGTGCGAGTTGGGGAACATTTTTTGTAATTACAGAGCAAAAACCTATACAAGTTTCTACATTTCTGCTAAATGCTTGATATTTAAATTTTTACTTAGAATGACTATAATTACATAGGCCTTATCTTATTAAATATCATATAATTTTATCCAATGGTTGAAACGAATCAATTTATTCTTGTCACTAAATTTTAAAGTTTATCTGATATCACTTTGCTTTCCCCCCCAGTCATTTATTTTAAAAATTATTGCTGAAAATACACACAGCAAAATATAAACCAATTCCCATCTCTGCAGTTTAGTAACACTGATTGCATTCTTTGGTTTGAACAGTCATCCTGACTCCCTTTTTCTTAGTTCTTCCTCCCTCATTAACACAAACCGGCTCTCCCTTAAGATTCTTATCCAATTCCCTGCATTGCTGTCATCAGTTTGATTCCATCTAGACCTTAACATAATGCTAAGGCAGCCATTCCTCACTTTATTTTATAGTGCATTATGCATTCAGTATTTACCAAAGCCTCATATGTATGAACTATAACTGCTTTCAAGGAATACGCATCTGAGGAGGAAGAATCCTTTAGAACCCAGTAATGATGAACGCGTGTGCTACGTTCTGCTGCAGAGGTCTGAATGAGGGTGGGTACAGTGAGTGGTTACGTCGTGGGCTGTGATGGAGCAGGTCAGCAGTTTGAAAGTCCCAGCCGCACCTCAGGAGACAGGCAGGGCTTTTACTCCCAGAAAAAGCTATCATCCTGGAAACGCCCAGGAGCAGCTAGCTCTGCCCTGTCCTCCCGGGTCTCTGTGAACCAGTGTTGACTCAGGGCAGTCAGTTGGGTTTAGTGTTGGGTAAGTAGTAATCGTGTGTGTGTGTGTGTGTGTGTGTGTGCGTGCGTGTGCCACATTTTGTTTATCCATTCAGCTGTCCATGGACTTTGAGGTTTTTCCCTGCTTTGGGGCTATTGGGAATAAAACTTTAGCAAACAATGGTGTACAAATTTTTTTTTTTAATTTTTAATTTTGTTTTGTTTTGTTTTTTGGGCATCACTGCCCACTGGTGGTGGGAGTAGGCGGCCCAGCGTTGCTGGATTTGAACCTCCAACCCAGTGAGCTGCAGTCCCGCGCACAACCACTACGCCACCGGGGCTCAGCCCAAATTAAAGGTTTTTTGTTTGTTTGTTTTGAGTTTTTTTGTGGCATCACTGCCCTGGTGGGAGTAGCAAGCCCAGCCTTGCTCCTGGAGAGCTACTGCTGGACTTGAACAGTCAACCCTGTGGGCCGCAGTCCCACAAACTACCACCAAGCCACCAGGGCTCAGCTGTGTACAAATTTTTTATTTTCCCTGCTACCACCTGAATATATATGAGTACCAGTTGGAGAAATGAAGTCTGAATACATGCTATAGAACAGATAGAGCTGGAAAATATGTTGTGTGAAACAATACAGCCACAAAAAAACAAATGCCGTGACCTCACTTATATAAAAAGAAAAGACCAAAGTGGATTAGTGCTTACCAGGAGAGAGAAAGAGAAGGTTAGCAGTGATGGAAACATAGCACTCCACACAACAGACTATTGTCATTTCTGGCAATAAGTTATATACCTGTGAAAAGTTGAATTGATAAAACTTACGTGATGGATGTATTTACCATAAAAACTCCCAAACTGCTGAGCCCCGGTGGCGTACGTAAGTGGTTGTGCGCAGGACTGTGGCCCACTGGGTTGGAGGTTCAAATCCAGCAGCAAGGTTGGGCCTCTTACTCCCACCACCAGAGGGCAGTGATGTCCAAAAAAAAAAACAAAAAAACTCCCAAACTGCTGAGGCTGCTTATCTGTAACCACATACAAGAAGGTACCCAAAAATAAAGTGGAAAAAAGCGCCGCCGGACAGAACTTTCACAGTGCACATTGTCCCAGCTATGCGAGCGTCGAGCAACTCGCTCTGAGGCACTGCAGTCAGTGCTGTCGCTTGGGAAGATTCTCTCTCTCTCTCTGGTGACAATGAATTTTTGTTTTGTTTTGTTTTGTTTTGTTTGGGGGGGGGGGCATTGCTCTCGGTGGTGGGAGTAGAGGCCCAGCCCCACTGCTGGAATTGAACCTCCGTCCCAGTGGGCCGCAGTCCCGCGCATGGGCCGCAGTCCCGCGCAGACAATGAATTTTTTCATAAAAGCAGTTTCGCTCGAACCTTATTTTTTGTGACAACTGATTTAGGAGAGCAATGTGTGCCTGTGGAATCTTGTTTCCTGCTTGGAAAAAAATGCCTCAGAAACTGTTGTGATGTTGAATACAGCTTACAAGGACAGCACTGGGAAAAACCTCAAGTGTACCAGTGCTTTTCTTGTTTCAAAAAAGGTGAATATCTATTGACGAACCTCGTTCTGGACGTCCGTCAACTTCCCAAATGGACAAAAATGTTGATTTGTAGCATATTTGGAGTTTACTACCCCAGATCAGACTGCTTTCTATTTAGAGGTTGTGAAAAGATTGCATAACAGTTGGTGACCAAAAATGGCCTGATTTGTGACAGATGAGGGACTGGTTTGGGCTCCCCACGGCCCCTGCTCAGTGCGCCAGTTTTTGGAAAAAATGCAGCACGTCTCTCTTGCCCTACACCTTGTGCACCTGACCTTGCTCCGTGTGACTCTTTTTGTTTGCATGAATGATGTGGGACATCAAAGGCGATGCAGAAGAGATGAGGAAACAAATGAGGGAGGCACTGTCAGCCATCCAAACATGAATTCGAAAAGTGCTCCAAGAATGGAATCACAGACTTGACAAATGTATTAAGTGTAATGAAGAGTACTTTGAAGGTGATAAGGTTGTTTTATAAAAAATTTAAAAAAATAAGGGGATATCCTCTTGTAGAATTCCGTTCTTTTTTGGCGTTTTATGGTCATGACTAGCAAACATTCCAGTTAATTGGCCTAATGACATATTTAGTGCCTCTTCTCTCCTTCCCAGTTAACATTCTAGTGCCTAACGGTTACAGAAGGAGGTCAGATGGCCTGTGTGAACCTTGAAACTATTGCTCTGAAATAACCTTGAAACCTTAAACCCCAAATATCTCCTGAAATCATCCTCAAAGCAAACAGTAGTTTAGCTTAACTAGTTAAAAGGGGTGGGGTCTACTGGGACTGTTTTGCTTTGTTAAGAACTATTTCTGTGAGATCAAATTGACAACAGCAATTAGAAATCTTAGCTAGGAATCATAAGGGTGGCACATGAGTTTATGTCAATGAGGTCGGAAGAATTCAGAAAAGGTGAAATGGTTGCACAACTCAAAGAATGTAATCAATGTCTGTAAATCCTGCATGTAGAAACTGGTGAATTAGTCCATGTTTTGCTGTGTATCTTCTCAAAACAACAAACGAATTCAAAGATGAAAGAATAGATAAAGACAAAGACAATTTACTTTAGTCTACTCTGATACTACACAGAAATTCTTTCACTGGAGGCCCACTCGTTCCTCTTTTTTTATTCTGAACCTTGTTTCCTCTCATTCCATTCCATTCCATTGTTGTGGTTAATGTGTTATGCTGGGTTTTCTAGAGAAATAAAGTCAGTGTATGTTTTTATATGTATATATGCATACATGTGTACATATGTATATTTGTATGTGTATATAGACAAAGAATTTTATATAAAGAGAATGGTTTGTGTGGTTGTACAAGCAAACAAGCCCAATCTGAGTCCCCACCAGCTGGTGTCTGCAGAGGCTGATGAATTCAAGGTCAGTAGAACAGACTTGTGAGTGGAGAGACGAATGAATGAATCCAAGATAAGTACATCAGATAGCAGGTTGCTGGTAGGTCCTGTGATTGGCAGGCAATATGGCAGGCCAGTGATTCAAGTTCAAAAAACTGTAGGTCAGTGAAGCAAATGTGGGATCCAGACCCAGCAAAAAACAAGTAAGCTTTTCCACAGCATACCTGTATATAGGAAGTAGGCCACCCTCTTGAGGAAATGTCAGTTGCACCAGGGTTGTGACCTGAGTAAAAGAGTTGCATTCTACCGTACTCTTCTTACAGCTCATTGGCTATTCATAGCAGATCCCATTATGGAACTGATTATTGTGTTCGGTCACAACAGGAGGGATCACTAGTCCTTAACTACCAAACCACTAAGTATCCTGGCCCAGCCCAGTTGACACCAAACCTATCACAGCCTAACAGTAAAAGAGAGAGGTCTTCTTTTTCCCTCTCTTTCTATAATTCTTCTGGGATTAGCTTCATTTGGTATGACCTGCATAACTTCCTTCAAAACTCTAGTCTCAAATTTTCAAAATTGAATTGTCTTAGGTAACTACCAATTGAGGATCAGCAACATTGGAGTACAGCCCCCAAGATTTTAACAGTAAAACCTGCCATTTCAGACCGAGTCTGCTCTTTGTCCTTGTAGCTGAATTTGTGAAACTGGCAGAACTGCCATCCCTGGAGGACCTGGTGTTTGTGGGCAATCCCTTGGAAGAGAAACACTCTGCGGAAGGGAACTGGATCGATGAGGCCACCAAGAGAGTACCCCGACTGAAAAAGCTAGATGGTGAGTGACTCCAAGCCACAGCTGGCACCCAGCTTGGACACGTATTCATCGTGTTGTATGAATAAGAATGCGATTTGTGGCATAACATAACAAAAAGAAACAAAGCTTACAAAACAGATTCGATTGTCTTGAATCTCTCCATGGCCATTTCTGCCCATATTAAATTTCATGGTTCAGGTAGGTCACAGTGGGAGAAAAACTCCCAGGATGTGTAGACTGGCATGAGATTATCCCTCGACCAAAAGCTTCTAAGAACAGGAGGCTTATTCTGAAGTCACTGCGTTTTTAACTTGCTTGGTAAGCAGTTGCTTTTTCAGTTAGGTAAAACACGATAGTGCTCACTCTTACTTTCTCATTTCCCTCTTTCCTATTCAAGACTGATCTTAGTGCCAATAGTTATTCCTCACCTTTCCCCTCCTTATCTTGCACATTGTTTTTTTTGGGGGGGTGGGGGTGGGGGCATCACTGCCCTCTGGTGGTCATGGGAGCTACCCAGTGCTGCTCCTGAGAGCCACCACTGGATTTGAACCGCCAAGTCCACGGGCCACAGTCCCACACTCAACTGCTTAAGCCACCAGGGCTCAGCCCTCTTGCACGTTGCTTTGTGTCACTTTAAAAACACTCATCATTTCAGTAGTCTCCTTGGGCTTTTCAAAAATAAGAGTCTTAGGGACTATTTCTACTGAGACAGTGGTATCCAGAGCACACTAACCTACCTGACTGAATCAGTAGAAAGAAAATACCTCGAGAAAGCCATTTAAGACACCATATCATTTATCAAGGGCATATTTTTCTTCTCAGGATGCTGCCCCTCACTCAGCTACACAAGGTCTGTATGGTATGAGCTGGACCTTGTTCCTGGGTTTCTTCTAAAACATAGGTTCCCAAACTTATTTTACCTACTACCCCCTTTTCAGACAAAAAAAAATTCACTCTCAGCACTCCCTGACAGTTAAGAACTTTTGTATTATAGTTCATAAGCCAGAATAAAGTAGGTATCTACTTTTATGGCACCCCCCCCACACACACACACACACTTTAAATCATTCAGGACTTCTGATGGTGTAATATATTGTGTGTTGGGCTGCTCGCAGCAAGGTCATCAGTTCGAAACTACCAGCTGCTATACTGGCAAAAGATGAGGTTTTCTATTCCTGTAAAAATTTACAGTCTTCTGGGCCTCCTACTCCCACCACCAGAGGGCAGTGATGCCCCAAAACAAACAAACAAAACATTTATAGTCTTATTCACAGAAGGATCACAAGGAAGACTTGTACAACTCTTACACAATCCATGCATACATGCATTATGTCAACCACATGTGTACATTTGTTGGCATTATCATTCTCAAAGCATTTGCTTTCTGCTTGAGCCCTGGGTATCACCTCCTCATTTTCCCCCTCCCTTCCCACGACTCCTCTCTCATGAGCCCTTGATAATTTATTTAAAAGTTTTTCATGTCTTACACTCTCCGACCATCTTCCTTCACCCGCTTTTCTGTCTGTCCACCAGGATTGAGGGGGGGGGGTGGTGGTGGTGGTTTGTATATCTTTGTAATCAGTTACCCCTTTCTACCCTGCCTTCCCTCCACCCTCCTGGTATCACCACTCTCACCACTGGTCCTGAGGGGTTCATCTGTCCTGGATTCCCCATGATCACACAGGCTGGTGTGCTTCTTCCTTATGGACTTTGTTGCTTCTCAGCTAGATGGCTGCTTGTTTATTTTCAAGCTTTTAAGACTCCAAGTGCTATATCTTTTGATAGCTGGGCACCATCAGCTTTCTTCACCACATTTGCTTACGCACCCAATTTGTCTTTAGCCATCCTGTTCAGAAGGTGAGCATCATTCAATGCCAGGTTGATAGGACAAAGTGTTCTTGCATTGAGGGAGTACTTGAGTGGAGACCCAATGTTTATCTGCTACCTCAATACTAAACCTATAAATATATGCACATAGATCTATTTTCCCATCATCATATAAAAATATTTACATATGTACATGCCTGTATTTAGACCTCTATAAATCCCTTTGCCTCCTAGTTCTTTCCTCTATTTCCTTTTACTTTCCTCTTGCCACACTATCATGCTGAACTTTCCTTTAGGTCTCAGTAATTCCTCTCAGTTACATTGCTCTTAATAAAGCCATACCAGGCCTCTTAATCCCTCCCTTCTACTGATTTTGAATCACTTGTTGTTCCCATGTCCCTCGGTTTGTTAACACCACTTCCTTTTCCCCTCTCTCCCATGTTCCCTTGGAAACTTAGGTCCTGTTGTTTTCTCTTCCAAATTGTTTATCTTGCCTATCTTATCTAAATAGACCTTCAGAGATAATAATATGCTCAAAAACAAGACAGAACAAAACAAAGCAACAGAAAAACCAATGACACAAAAAAGAAATCGTTCAGGGTCTGTTTGTTGACCTTTAGGAGTGTTTTCCAATGGAGTCTGATGGAGTGCCATGCCCTGGCCCCAAAGTCTATTTTTGGTACTTCCTCTGCTCCCCTTGCTGTTCTGTTGCCCACCCTTAGTATTTTGCCTCTGTGTGGAGCATTCCTCTGGTTCTTTAATGCTTCTCTCACCACCACCGCCACCCCCCACCCACCCCCAACTATCATGACCCCAGTTCTACCTTACAAATCCAGCTAGACTGGAATATGTACACTGGTTCAGATAAGAGCTCTCTGGACACACAGAATAAAGGACAGATGACCCCTCGGGAACAGTGATGGGAGTAGCAAGGCCATGAGGGTAGAGGAAGGGGGAGAAGGGGAGGAAGGGGGAACCAATTGCAGTGATCAACATTTAACCCCCTTTCCCGGGGGGACAGACAACAGAACCATGGTTGAGGGGAGACAGTAAACAGTGTAAGATATGAAAATAATAATTCATTAAGGGTTCAGGAGGGTGGAGGAGGAAGGCAAAAAACAATAGCTGATACCCAGGGCTCAAGTAGGAAGAAAATGTTTTGGAACCGATGATGGCAACATATGTACAAATGCGCTTGTTACAATTGATGTGTGGATCGTTATAAGAGCTGTAAGATCCCCCAATAAAATGATTTGCTCAACAAAAATCCCAGTGTTGGAAATGCACAAGGGCAGTTCTTTCCTATCGGATCACTGATTTAGTGAACTCGAGCGCAGTGAGTCTGACTGTTTTCATTTGGATCGGGCCAGCAAGCCCAGACAGCAGGATCACTCGCTTTGAGAACGCTGCCAGTGTTTCCACCCCCTCACCGTGGCTCCCAGGAGCTTCCCACAGCACCCCGACAGTTTGCTTCCCCTCAGCAGTGTAGAACCATACCTGTATTCCATATTTACAGTACCCATGTTCACATCGGAAACACCGGCCGTGGTGCTCTGGTTAAGGCTTTCTTGACCTCTCCCCTCCCAACCCTGCCTTCCCTTCTGCTGGTTCTCCTCTGTCTCGCTCCCTCGACATGAAAGGTCACAGGTGCTGGGGCCAAGCGGTGCTCACTGCCACAAAGAACATAAATTGACATCTGGGAAGGTATCCCAGAGGACTTAATCCTTGGGTGAGGAGAGGATTTAGATGGGAAATCAATTTGAGAAGACATTCCAAGATGGAGGAACTCTGTTCAGCGAGGGTCCAGAGGAAAGAGTGTGCACAGGGAGTTGGGAAGATTGTGAGTTGCTAATGCAGCGAGAGGAGAGGGTGGATGGCCGAATGGTTAGCCGAATGACTGGGTAGGCTTAAAAGTGCTCCAAGTCAGAACTGGGTGGGTCTCGACCCAGAGAGCCTCGATGGGTGCATTCGTTTTCTCTGCAGTCGTTCTTTAAAAAAAAAAAGGATCCACGCTGTTGAATAGTTGGAGATTTGAGATGAAAATTCAGTTTCTAATAACACTGAATATTCATGTTTAACATGCAAGCAAAGTTTCAGGACTTACTTAAGGTTTTTTGCCTGACCTCTAAGGCAGTTTTATGTGCAGCCTTTCCTATGGGGAGAGGAATAGTGATGCGTGTTTGTATTCATCCATTTGGGACTTTTCTTGCGAGGCAGTTTGTAAGATTGAAATAGAAGAGTTTATGGAATTCCTCTTACTATGGCACACTTCACGGCGTTTTGGGGGTGAAAGGAAAATCTTTTCACTTAGAATTTTAAACATCTGTTGAAAATGACCAGAAATATATATTTTTTTTCTTTTAGGTACCCCAGTAATTAAAGAAGATGAGGAAGAAGAAAACTAATATAAGACATTCAGCTTCATATTAATTTATTTCAATTTGATGAGAACAATAGATAAGTTTTACATCATTGTCTACTTTAAAGATTGTGTGTGGGTCAAAAGGTTCTTAAGAAAAAACAAATTGTCATTTCTTCTTTTTTTTCCTTTCTTGTAACCTGTTCAAACAGTGTGTCGCCTTTAAAATAATAGCACCCACTGTATAGATTCTAGCCTTCTTCTCAGAAACTACAAATTTTCCATTTCTGTGTTCAGTCCCAGTTGTGTACTCTGGTCCCCACTATTGAAACCTTTTGTAGACCAATCTATTGTAGACCAGTTATTAGAACAACAGGAACATTTGGGTTCTTTATTCAGTTTTTAAAGCAGGTATTTAAAGGATACACTTCACTTTTGTCTCTGTAGATCATCTTTATGGAATGTTCAACTCCACACCTTGTGAATCGGAAGCACAAACATTTCATGCCTGTGGTTCAGCAGGCAGCAGAGGTGATAGGAAGAGCCCCTCTGATAAATAGAGCGCAGCCCTGGACCCAGGAATCCAAAATCCAATTAGATTAAGGCTGGTGAAAACAAGGGAAAATGAGTATCATGAAGACCCGATAGCCCATGTTGTACTTACTTTTTGTGTTTCATAAAATGTATTATCAACTGGAATTTACATATGTGGGCAATTCAAGTCAGTGTACACAATCATTTTATGATCTGGGTCAGTGGTGAAAACGACTGTTACGGCCATTCCTTCGCCAATAATGTGGTCACGTTACTCATCTGAACCTGACCTGGCACATTTTTGGTTTATAACCCCTTTGGTTTAAGGAGTAGCTGTATTTGAATCATCCCTAGCCTAGGTATTGGCAGATGTAGATGTCAAATTTGCCTTAGTAACTTTGGTGACCTTCTTTGTTGGGCAAAGTGATTGTTCTCATGATAAGGGTATAGAGCGTAAAAGAAAGGGTTAAGAAATGATACGAAGTATTTCAAAATATATTTTTCGAGAAGTTCTTCATAAAGCAGCTCTTTAAATGTGTCGTGTAAGTGGTTACAAGGAGAAGAGAGAAGGCGAGATGATTCATTCTGGGGTTCGAGGCAAACGGTAGTCTTTAGGAGGCTTGCCTACGTGAAGCACTGTAGGTTTTCAATGTAAAACTTGCAGAGCAGCGGAGGCAGAGTTAGAATTGGACAGGTCAGGTCAAAATTGTATGTATTTCTCTCTCTGGAAAATGAAAGGCATTTGTAATTCGTGCCTGGTTGAAGTCCATAGCAGGCCATGACTGAATCACTACTAGATTACAGGTTTAAAATGTAAAACAAGCCAGGGACCCTCTGCCAAATGGTGCCTCAAGTCCCTCAGCTGATGATCATTGATTCTTACTTCCCCATCGACATGGTTAAAGGGGCGAGAGTGGTTTTTAAAAAGCTTTTATGTGGGTAGTCTTGTATTTCAAAAGTTGTCCACTATCAATTGAAATAGAAATCACCTGATTTCTCTAAGGGTTATTCGGATCAAAAGGGACCACTGCTTTGACAATCAGCTCTCAATATAAACAAGAGGAGAAATTTAGTCCAACACGGTTTTAGTTTCCTTCCCATCTGATAGAGGGAAGTCTTTATTTTCTGATGGGCTCACTACTTTCAGAGCTCTTGGGCGTTCTTTGTGAACCGTAGGGGAATGAGCCATTTCACGTTCCTTCAGATGTTTAAGGCTCACGGACTGAGGGGAAGATGATCTTTATGTACAGTTTGCACTTCATCTAGTAGGCATGCTGGAAGCCATATTGCTATGTGTGGGTGTATTTTCTAGAAGTTATCTTGGAAATGAATATGATAGGGAATGGACTACTGGATATTGAATTTACTTGTAACATGATTAAAAGTTTTGGTGTTTGTTTGTTTTTTTTCTGAATTCCATAGTACAGGAACTAGTTTTCCTCTCCTTGTTTCTTAGTGTCTTTTAATCACTTGTAGTTCTCAGAAATCTAAGGTGCTTTTCTGTCCTTTTCTCTCTCTCTCTCTCTCTCTCTCACACACGCAGATATAAACCGCAAATTATTTTCATTTGTACTCACCAAATATTTGAGGATTCTTGTGCATCCTTCCATAGTTTTAAAGCCAGAACCCTATTAAGGAATGGAAGAAAGTTCAGAATATTTTCTCAATTTGCCTTTGACTGCTGTGATGTTAGCTGATATTCAGTGCTTTGATTTGTGCTGCTTTAATTAGACATTTGACCCACTGGGACTAGGCCCTCCCAGTTCTCCTGGTTTAAAGCGTTAGGCTATTTGAATGGATCGGTTAAGTGTCTTCTTGTAAGTTTTGAAATAATTTACATTTATTATAGGAAGTTTGACTTTTCTGTACTAAGGAAATCAGCTTTTGTGTGTGTGTTCCTGACCTTTAAGTCTATGGCCAATCTGCTTGACCAGGTCTCAAGAGGTTTTTGTGCTCTTTATTAATAGGTGTTTGATTCTTTAAACAAGGGTTTCTCAACCCTGATTCTGTTGACATTTGGACTTTGCTGTGGGTGGCTCACCTACGTACTTAGTCAGTGTCAGTTGTGTTTTAGTAGTACCCCTGGTCTCTACCTACAGTTGTCAGAAATGTCCAATCCCAACTGTGACAACCAAGAATGTCTCCAGACACTTGCGTCTGCGCTGCGGAGTGGGCGCAGGTGGGGCGGTCATCGTGGCGGAGAAGTCGTGCTCCAGACAGTGCAGCGACATAGCCTTTGCCTGAGGAGAGTTCACGATAGAAGGTCACGCATCTACTCACGCCGGCTAGACGGAAAGGGTCGTAGTATTCCCTCTTTCCACA
>PVJH01019373.1:0-42933 GCA_004026705.1 Nesogale talazaci
TTTTTTTTTTTTTTTTTTTAATTATGGAAGAGACCAGAATGGCAAGACTTCATCCTACATACTTTGGACATACTTACATACTTTCTCCGGTCCCTGGAGAAAGACATCATGCTTGTGAAAGAAGCAGGGGGGCAGCGAGAAAGAGGATGGTTCCCAGGGAATTGGACTGGCCCAGTGGGTGCAGCAATGGGCTCCAGGCATGCATCCGATCCCAACTGGACAGCGCCGGACAGCAGCAACAACCATCTCTCTCTGGCAGAGTCATTCGTTGCCTGAGGACACCACACTGCTTGTGCACGCCTTGGTTGGAACTGGCATCCGGGCAGCTCTTTGCTGCCTCTCTGACACAGCGCGGGCCACGGGTAGCAGGGCTGGATGCAGCTGCAGGCCTGTCTTGCAGACCAGGGCTCGCACGGACGCACTGGCTTGTCCCCTCTCAATTGCACACTGTGTCCACCCTTGCACCTAGGTAAGTTAACTGCATCCCACCGCCAAGCCGCCTTCTCCACCGCAGAGAAATGTTACCTCCAGGCTTGGTAGCCACAGAAAAAGGCTCCCTTTCCAAACTGCATTCCCACCCAGAGGAAGTCGCTATCAACCACGCCAGCCCCCTCGGATGGGAAATGCTCCCTGGGCTTCACAGGAAGCCATGTAACCAGGAATACTAATAGGTGGGAGAGGTGTCAGAAGCCATGATCTTATTACTCCGTCATGGACGTTCCAATACAGTGAGCTTTGAGCTTCCGAAAAAGCAGTGGGTGTCAAATAAAAAGCAGTCAAATAAATCAAAATAAATAAATAAATCAAAATAAATCAAAAGTGGAGCAAATATCATCTAAGTAATCGCCTGCCTCTGAACAAGAACCCCAGGTCCAAGAACGATCATCCCTGCGTGGACAAAGTGCACAGGTCTCTGATGGCCACAATAAGTCACGCTTCCCGCTGATAAACAGCCACACCTGCAGGCCTGTTAATAGCTTACGAATGAATCGAAACCGGCTCCATCAGGCCTAACGACAGGAGGAGCCTCCATCCCTTTAGTTTACATCTGAAGTGAGGGCTTTAGGGTATCTCGGGTTCCCCACTGAGGTCCTCACACACTGTTGAGCGACTCCTTCTCCAGGGCACCCCTCCCTGGGGAACAGGGCCTGTGGAAGCCTTTAAGCTCTTTCCATTAAAATCTACCCGGTCTGTGATCCCAGGGGTTCCCCTGTGGGGAGAAGGACGGGTTTGTTTGTTTTTTATAAAGAGTGAGTGTCCTGGAAACCCACAGGGGCAGGTGAGCCGTGTCCTAGAGGGCAGCGATGTGTCTGGAAGGGTGTTTGGTCTGAGTATGGATTCTCATTGGAACCACTTGCCAGGCTTTTTACTCCTCTGGTGAGTTCGAGCCGCTGACCTTTCCAGGTTGCGGTAGAGCCATTAACGATAGATTCCCATTGTTATTTGACCTCCTACCTCCTTTACAGAAAAAGACATTTACTTAGCACGCCCCCCCCCCCCCCCCCATACAATGAAAAACATTGTCCCATAGAACCCATAATTCAGGACCAAGTGTAGGGAGCATCTTTTGCAGCTCTTTTTGGGATTTTTTTCTAGTGCCTGCCAGGGGGCAGTATCACTCACTTTGGAAACTGGGTCAACCCTTGCACCTTGATGGTTGTGTGAGACTATTCTAGACTTTGAAAACAGAGTAACTATCTTAGGCGAGATGGGCTTTAAGTGTTTCTAAAAGAAGAAAATGGAAGTTCAGTCTCACAGAGAATCTGTTTATCCAGGTATCGATTTGTATCCATCCAGCCAACAAATATTTATTGACTATCTATTATGAACCAGGCCTTACACTTGGCACCGGGAATAGAACTGTCAATAAGTCGCATTCCTTGCCCTGAAGGAATTCATAGTCAGGTGGGAAGGTGCATAAATGAATGGAAATTAGAGTGTAATAAGTCTATGACAACCCTGTTAACTGTCTCCACCTGCCAGAATTGACAGAACTACTTCCCTGGCAGCTATGTGTGCTATGTTTGTACAATAAAACCCATTCCCGTCTCTGCCAATTGGTCCACAGCTTGGCATCTTATCCAAGCTGGGACATTCAGAGTTCTTCCCCTGAGAATTGAGAACCAGCCTCAGAAAGAAAGCGTTAGTCTCTGACAAGTGACAGGAACACAAGCCTTTGAATGCAGGAGCTCTGAAAGGCAAACTTCTGCCGGCTTCTCAGAGTGAGTAGCACAGAAAGTCAACCTGTCAGGGACTCAAGCTAAAAGTGGTCAGGAAACTGCACAGGTGCCAGACTGCGGCGAGAACTCTATCCCCTCCTCATACCACGGCTGCTCTCGGCTCCATCTGTGGGCACAGCTGAAAAACTCTCTCGATCCTTATAATCAATTACACCGAAAAATAATTATGGAAACAAACAAGCATCTTAAAACAGCAATGAAGAACGCAAGGAAATGAGGACAGAACTTGACTGTGCCATGAGATCAGAAGAGATGGATGGTGCCCGGCTGCCATGATGGAAAATTTTGATCAAGGGCTCTCGAGAAGAGTCCTGATCCAAATGAGGTAAAAACAGAAAGATATTTCAAATTCTCATGGAATCCACTTTTTCTGAAGCCCGGAGATCATTTTCAAACTTGAAACCAGAAAGGTCCCTGAAATCTTCTTAGAACAGTTTAGGTAGACTTATAAAGAATGTGTGTCTTGAGCCTGTTCTTTTTCAAGCTCTGTCTTCCTGGGCTCGAGGTGACAGTAACAAAAAAAGTTAGACAGGAACCTCTGCTGAGGACAGGGAGTGTATGGTCATTGGGGAGCCACAATTCAGAGAAAGAAGGTGACATTGACTCCACAACTCAATGTCACCACACTGTTGGCTTGGTGTCCATTCTGCTATATGTATTCTCAGCAACACCGACAATAAGTAAATCATCTTTAATTCATTTACCCTCCACCTTCACTTGGCTTTTGCTACTTGCAAGGGTTGTTAACAAGTTGGGGGGTGTTAATAGATGATTGAGCAAAGTTGGTTGGCTCGGTTCTGATCCGCAGTCCATCCAGAGTACAGCCCATCATAGCCAAGGGAGAGAGGCCACAAGACACTCTCCTGGCTGCTGGAGACCCATCTCAGTCACTCTACATGTGATGGCGCCGGGAGGCAGTTTTTAGGAAATGTAGAGTGCTCAAGACACCCTCAGAGGTGTCTAGTCTTATTCCGTACCTCTTGCAAAGAACTTTCTAATCATCTTTCCAGCCCCTCGTCTATCCACTCACTTCTCAGGATTCTGTATTCAGGGAAATGGAAACCTTCTCTTTCACGGTCATGAGGTGAGATGCCTCGGGGGATAAGTACACACACACACACACACACACACACACATTTTCAATACGACGAACAGTTTAATTCGGCAACATCCAATGAGACATCTCCAGGAACAAAACGGTGACCAGAGAAGCCTCCGAAGAGTGGGATTCTGCAAACACTGACAAACTTGGCCATTTCCAACTCGCTGCTTGGTCAAGGTCTACAAGTTGCTCCTCCTGCAGGTGAGGGCGTTTCCACAGGGAGCAGAAGGAATGTGTGGCCATCCAACTCCACTGCAAAGGACCAGGTCATGTTTGTCTATCATCTGTAATCCCCCAATTCGATTCCCATCTCAAACGAACAGCCATGAGAATTTAAATTAGTCTTGAGGAATTTGACGTTGACAGCCTTACCGTTCCAAATAAACCCTCTGTGACCAAGGGAATTCATGGATACGGTGACGCCATCGAGTCAGTTCTGACTCGTATCACAGAAGGAAAAGGTGTCCTGTCTTGCACCAACTCTCGGTCGATGTTAGGTTTGAGTTCATCGTTGCAGCTACTGAGTCCATCTGCCTCTGTGAGGGTCTTCCTCTTTTTCCCTCTTTCCCTCTTCCAAGCAGGATGTCCTTCTGCAGGGACCAATTCCTCTTGGTGACATGCCCAAAGTACTTAGCCTCCTACGATGAAGCATGTGTGTGTTTCCCCTTTTCTTCCACAGAATGCACGTGTGAGAGCGGGAGCTGGAGCAGCCCTCTTGTGACAATGAGAAGGTTAAGGCCTAGGTCCGTAGCAGCTAAACTGTCCATCTCCAGTCTTATATCACGAGAGAAAAGATCCCTACCTTCCAGACTCTCTTAGAGTGAAACCCCGAGAGACATTCTCGCATACCAGAATCCCTTGTGAACATATTCTTTTAATTCACTCTTGACACTTAGATTCAAAGTCCAGAATCAATCCTGTGTGTTTCACCTTGAACTCTGCTGCTCTCTCAATCAGCAGTTATGATTGCTTGCTGGTCATGATTCGGAGGTCCCAAAGAGAGATAGGGCATGTTCCTGGCCTACATAAGAACTAGCCGCACACAGGAATTTATCGAGTGGTCTGCTACCACCGCCATCTGGTCCAAGGGTAACAGACAGACCCACAATGGGTTTAGATTTTTGTAAGTACAAAAATCACGAGGCTTCTGTCAGTCCGCTCATATTTGGGGGTAGCAAGGTACTTGGCTATGTTTTATCTATACTGTTGACCTGCCCGGGAGCACGACGGAAGAAAGGTCTGGCAATATGCACCCGTAAGGATGAGAGCCAGGAAAGTGTGTGCTGCAATCCCACTTTGGCCATCAGCCAAATGGACTTGAAAGCGGTCAGGTATGGCTGACCCCAGAGGTCCTGGAGAAGGCCACTTGACTTATGTGTTAGGCGGCCAACCCAATAGTTGATCGTTTGAGTCTACCGAGAGGCACCTCAGAAGGAAGTCTTGGTGACACATTTCTGAAAAATCCATCACTGCAAACAACATCCCCCCCTCCCTTCCCGAGGGCCATTCTTCTCTGCTATACGAGGGACCACCACAATGGGGTCGACTGAGCGATGCTGTTGTTGTTCCTACTGACACCAGGACACATAGCGACACCATCGGCGACAGAGGGACATACTGACAGTTCTGGGCCCTCCTCACAATTCTTCTGATGCCTGAGCCCACGGTTGCAGCGACCATGTCCATCCATCTCCCAGAGCACCTCCCTCTTTTCCTCTGTCCCTCTACTCGAGCAAGCATGAGGTCCTTCTCCAGAGACTCTCCTGACAACATGCTGAAAGTACACGACAGGAAGTCTCAACATCCTGGTCTGTAAGGAGTATTTTGACTGTACTTCCAAGACAGGTTCGCTGGTCCTTTTGGTAGCCCATTGTGTTAGTCCGGGTTGACTAGCGAAACAAATTTCATAGACACACATATGGATATAAGGAAAAGGTTTACATACAAGAGGAACAGGACATTGAGAAAGCATCCTAGCCCAGGCCAGTTCAAAGTCATAAGTCCGATATTAACCCATATGCCTGAAATCAGTCTATAAAGTCTCCTTCCCACTCACAAAGTCACAGGCCAGTGGGTGCAGAATCCTGACGCTGGCAGGGGTCTCCCCATGGCTCCTCACCTCCAAGGCTCAGCGTAAATCAACAGCATCTAGTGGTGGCAGAAGCAACTCATCGCTGGCAGGCATCTCCACGTGGTCTCTCCAGCTTCAGAGGTCTGGCTCCATCAGGGCAAAGCCGTGTGGCTTCTCCGGCTCCTCAGATGCTGCCATCTTGTCTTGTCCGTGATTCATTGTCTCTGAGACTAACTCCCAACAATTGGGGAGATAGCTTCTCATCTTCACAAGGGAAATATCGCAAGATTTCCCAGATGTATCAGGAGAAAGCCATGCCCACACAGAGGCCTCATTGGCTACTCAATGGCTATCTCCAGATTAACAGACTAGACTCCACCCCTATGTTTCAATCATAAAATTAACATAAGCACATGACCGCCACACCCATGGTACCTTCATAATTTTTTGCCAACATCATAGTACAAAGGCCTTGTTTCCTCTTCCACCTTCCTTATTCAATGCCCATCTTTTACACGCTTATAAGGCAACTGGAAATACTAAACTTAGGTCAGGAGGGGCTGAGCCCCGGTGGCATAGTGGTTGAGTGTGTGACTGCGGCCCACTGGGTTGGTGGTTCAAATCCAGCAGCAGCTCTCCAGGAGCAAGGCTGGGCCTCACACTCCTACCAGAGGACAGTGATGCCAAAAAAAATTTTT
This sequence comes from Nesogale talazaci, assembly GCA_004026705.1. Taxonomy (NCBI): domain Eukaryota; kingdom Metazoa; phylum Chordata; class Mammalia; order Afrosoricida; family Tenrecidae; genus Nesogale; species Nesogale talazaci. Next base: position 6,112 of record PVJH01019373.1, read on the forward strand.
TTTTCCCATAGAAACTTAGGTCAGGCATAGCTTAGGCCTCAAAGTAACATCCTCGCTTTTCAATCCTCTAACAAAGTCTTGTGCAGCAGATCCACCCGATGCAATGCATCTTTTGATCTCCTCACTGCTGCTTCCATGAACACAGACGGTGGATCCAAACTAGATGAAATACTTCAGAATGCCAACCTTTTCTCCACGTATCCTGATGTAGCCCTTTGGTCCAGTGGTGAGGATTCTGGTCTTCTTGACATTGAGCCGTCATCCACATGGAAAGCGGCAGTCCTTGATTTTCATCAGCAAGGGCAAGGGCTTCAAGTCCTCCTGGTTTCCAGGAAGTCGGGCAGGGTCATCTGCCTCTCAAAGGTGGTGAACAAGCCTTCTTCCAGTCCCGATGCCTGCGTTCTTCGTGTGACCCAGCCCCTCTGATTTTGGGCTCAGCATGCAGATTGGATGAGTATGGTGAGAAGCTCCAACTCGGACATACACCTTTCCTGATTTTAAACTACCCAGTGTACCCTGGCTCTGTTCGCACAACTGCCTCCTGACCCAGATCGAGGCTCCACGGGCCAGTATATCGCGAGTGTTGCAATAAACCGAAATGTAATATCAAACCAAATGTGTGAAAGGTGGACATTCAATAAGGAAGACTGAAGAAAACAAAAACAAAAACTGATCAGTCTGAAAGTATGGTGTGCAGAAACTATGGAAAATACCGTGGACTGTCGAAAGAACAAACAAATCAATCTTGGGAGAACAGCCAGAGTGCTCCTGAGAGCACGAAGAGTGAGACTTCCTCTTACAGACTTTGGACATGGCAGGAAAGACAAATCCCCGGAGAAGCACATCATGCTTGGTCAAGAAGAGGGACCGCAGAAAAGAAGACGACTCTGGAGAAGATCGATCGATCGATACAGCAGCTGCAACAATGGGCTCAACTATAACAATTGTGCAAACTGCTCTCCAGTCCATGCTGGCCCTCCGGGACAGATTTCCACAACGGTAAATCTTCCTGGATGCCGACAGTCTCCTCTTTCTCCTGTGGAGCGGCTGATGGGTTCGAACCGCTGACTGTGTGGTGCCCAGCCCAGCGAGTAATCCTCTCTACCAACGAGCCTCCTTAAAGAAAGTTCTTCAGGTACACTGGTGTGAATTTTGAAAAGGATTGCAATTTTAAAGATCCTTTCCGAAATGGTGTTTAGATACTTCTGGTTGTTTAGACGTTGGAGTAAAGAGTCTACTTACTGTATCTAAATTCTTAGCATGTAACCTCATTGGATCTGACCTCATCATTAATGAACCATGATTCAAATATTTATAACAGCCCACAGTGCACTCTGTCATCCGCTAGCTGTAGGCCCTCAGGCCAGTCATTTCACATCTTTGAGACTCAGTTTCCTTATCTGTCAAATGCAAGTGAGCTCTGCTAAGTTCCTCCAGCTCTGGCTGGCTTCTGGACCTTGTGGCTGAGTTAGCACGTTGGGGCTGGAGCCTCTTGCCTCATTAAGACGCATACTCACAAGACACAGGAGGCTTTACACTGCAGAAGGGATGGGCCAAATTGCTTTATCAGACTTTGAGTATCTGCCAGGCAAAGGGAGGAGGGGCCCCTGGGGCCCTTTTACATCCATGTGCTTATTACCACAGTTCACTTCTTCCAGAAGGCCAGAAGAAATATATCCTACTGAATAAACGCTCTCTGGAGCAGCAGAAAAGGCCAACGTTTCATGTAGGGGGCAGAGGCGGGAGAGAGTGACTTGCCTGGGGTGGGATACGACAGGAAATCCGGCCCTCCCTCTGAGGCCCCACCAACTCTCTGACTTGGCAAGTGTCTGGACTGTGGGAGTGGGCCTTCCCTCTTTCCCTCCCTGGGCTGCCAGCACGCAGGCAGAGAGAGGATCTGCAGAGCAAACTTCCAAGCGTGAGGCATGCAGTGGCGTGGTTCAGCCTGTGGGCCTTTCTGAGACGCTGTCCCCTCCCCTTTCCCAGGCCTTGCTGTGAGTCAAGAAAGGGCAACAGAGTCCAGGCAAGCCAGAGGGAAGGCGCATCCTCATGTAACCTCTCCCAGGCAGGAAGTCAGAATGAGGGAGAAGATGGGCTGGTGAAGGAGGACCCTACCTTAAGTCCAAATGGCTGTCCAGTGGCCAGTCAAGGGGGGAAGGCATGAAGCAGAGAGAAGGCTCAAAGACAAGGGACAGCATGAAGGGAACAGAATTTGAAGAAACGCAGCAAACAAAGGTTCTCCCGTGGGCATGGCCACAACGATTCTGGGAGAAAGAGGAAGTCGGACCCATCATTTCTTAAGAGTCTGCTGTTGCTGCTTTCCCGTCAAACCCACCGCCATCAAGTCGATTCTGAGCCTCAGAAACCCTCAAGGACAGGGCAGAAATGTCCCTTTGGTTTTCTGCATCTGCAACTCTTTACAGGAGTAGAAAAGCCTCACCTTTTCCTATAAGGCAACTGATGGTCTCAAACTACTGACCTTGCAAGTCACAGCCTAATGCATAGCTCACTGGTCTACCAAGAGTCCTCGACTGCTTGTGGACATTACAGTGCAGCAGCATGTACACAGAGCAGGCACTGAGGCCAGTGGTGGGTCCATGGAAGCATCCTCTACTTTCATGTCAGAGACCCAAGTTCAATTCCCAGGCAATGTGCCTCAAGTACAGGCATCACCTATCTGCCAAGGGAGGCTTGCATGTGACTATGGTGCTGAATAGCTTTCAGTACAGCATCCAGACTAAGACAGAGAGACTAAGTACAAGAGATCTGGTGATCTACTTCTGAAAACCAACCATTTCCATGGGTCATAGTCAGCTTATTTCACTGTGCCCAGGGTCACAAGGAGGCGGCGACAGCTTGACAGCAGCAGACCCCAGGAAAGGCCACAGGTAGGCCAGGAGATGGCCACAAGGTGACCCTGACCTTAGTGAATTTCCCACTGCCTGTGTCTTTAGGCTCTTGGACTCAAAAGCGTGACTTCTGCTGGCCTCCTGTAAGGGGATCTGCCTGTCAAGAGGATAAGCACAACTATCTGCATTCATTAACTTTCAATGGAAAACTAAATGACTACCTGGACAGGGTGCTTTCATCCATGGATCAATGCCTGCTTCCCCTAAAGGTAAGATGCACAGGGAAGCCAAGTGCAGAACCAGGCAAGAAGCTGCACATACTCTCCCCGCCTCTCGGTGGCCTTCGCTTTGCAAGGGCAAGTGTCCGCTGAGCCATGCCTCTTCCTTCACTAGCTTCTGGTCCTGAAGCTTTTCTTTTGAATTCTTTGCACGCTATTCAAATCCACTCCATTCTTCCATGAGTATCAATTTCTAGTCTCCAATGTGTAGGATCTGAGTTCAGAGAAGGAGCCTTGGGGGCTATGTGGGGTATTGAGTTGGGCAGCAGCTCCAAGGGTAAAAGACCTGGGCACTCTTCTCCCATGAACAGGTAGGTCTCGGAGATGTACAGGGGCAGCCCTGCCCTGGCCTCGAGGATCCCGGTGAGCCAGCATAGACTTGATGGCAGTGAGTTTTTTTGATTTGTTTGGTTTCGTTTTGACTTTCTTTTTGTTTGTTTTGTTTTTGTTTTTTGGGCGTCACTGCCCTCTGGTGGTAGGAGTAGGAGGCCCAGCCTTTGCTCCTGTGGAGCCACTGCTGGAATTGAACCTCCATCCCAGTGGGCCGCAGTCCCGTACACAACTACTATGCCACCGGGGCTCAGGCCTTGTTTTGACTTTCAAAGTCTTCTTTGAAAGAAGTCACGAAGGACCAGGGTGTTTGGGTATTTTCAGTCCCCTCAAATGTCGGTGGGAGCTGGAGAGCGAGTTAGGAAGACAGAATTAGATTGGATGTCTTTGAATCTCGATGCTGGTGAGGAACACGGGCCGTTCCATGGACTGTGAGAAGAATGAACACTCTGTCTTGGAAGGAGCATAATCAGAATGCCTCTCGGGAGGGAGGATAAGAAAACATCACCTCGTGTGCTTCGGACATGTCTTTGAAGAAACTAGTCTTTGAAGGCCATTGCGCTTGGTACAAAGGACATGGGTTGACCTCGTGGCTAGAACAAAGAGCCCAGACATAGGAATGGCTGTGAGAATGGCAGGTGTTCCCTTCTACCCAGGCAGTGCTTGATTCTGTGGTTTATAGACTCGCTGTGGGCACGACCTCCTCAATGGCACTGTAGTGTAATGAATTACTTGATGTGGCTCTTCTGACCCCAGTCTTTGTAACTTCCAACAAACGAGTGGGCGGGACCATGTGGACTGGGTGTTATTCCTTCTTTCTCTGGTGGGTTTGGAGAAGAGAAGTAGAGGAAGATACAGATAGGATTATATGATTTGGTTGTGAGAGATGGTGATGGTAAGGATTTGGAACGCTAGCATGTTAATAGGTCAGTTTTATCATTCGGCTGGGTATAAAAGACTCCAATTTAGAAGCAGGAAGAGGAGGTAGGTCTTCCTACCTTTGAGAAAGAAGAACTGGGAGTGGAGAGCACTGACTGTCTGTGATCCAGGACAGAAAGCTGTGTCAGCAGAGGAGTGAGTGGCAGAAGTGGGGCAGAGGAGAGGCAGCAGAAGACTGATGAGCCAGAGCACAAAAGAGAATAGTGACTTTCCTGGTCCATGGAGCAAGTAAAGCAGAGTACCTCTGCAGCCTTACTTGTTGAGTGGGATGCCACCAGGAATAGCTAGTTTGCTGAGCCGCAGAGCTACAGCAGAGTGCCTGTGGGCTGAGGCTTATGACAGAGTGATGTGCCCTTTGGTTATTTATTGGAAGACCCCAAAGAGCTTTCTTTGTGACATTGTTCAAGCAGGGCAGAGGCCAAGGTGAGGAGCCCAAGGAGGAGAGAGAAGCATGTCTGCTGTGCTCAGGGTTGCAAAGAGACGGCGTCCTCCTCCGGGAGACCGGAAGAACTATATTCTGAGCATTTATGAACCCGTATTATAACCCGTTAACCTCCCTGATAAGCCTCATAATCATGAGTGTGGTCTCTCAGTCGTGTGGCCATTGCGTATTCAGAATGAGTGAACCCAACAAAGAAGCAAAGAGGAGGGGCAACTGGTGTCAGAGATAGTTAGAAGGTTTGACCATGGAGGCCTGTCGGATTTCGACCTCCAAGAAACTGCCCGTGGGCTGATGTTGTGTTTGACTCCCTTTCCCCTTGGGAAATCAGAGGAGGCCAGACACAGGTCCCAGTCCTAGTTACAGGCATCTAACAGAGCCACCCCCATTGTAGGTACAATCATTCCATCGCCCAATTTAATCCACCCTCCGCTAGCTAAGACAATTCAAGCTCAGGTTCAACCCATCTTTGGGGACAATTTCTTGAATATTCCCAAGGTTGGTTATTCAACCAGTCAGTTTGCTTGCTAATTGGAAAAAATGGAAACTTGTCATATTAATTTCTCTCCCCCTCCCTTCCACCTACCCACTTCTTTCTTGTAGAGTTCAGGGTCATGGTGGCAGTGGCGGTGGGGGTGGGGTGGGTGTGAGTGCCTCACTACTGGACTGAAGCATACTGCAGGAGAGGCCTTCAACAGGGAGCTGTGGGGGCGCCCCAGCCAGCTCTGACACTCAGAAGGGTGTGTGTGTGTGTGTGTGTGTGTGTGTGTGTTTGAGGGGAGCGAGGACAGAACTCTATCCCGGAAGAAAAGTCCCCGCTGTTCTCTTGACTGTTCTTGACCCAGAGTCCTGCTGAGGGCCCTTCTGCCGCTGCAATTCTCGGAGCCCTGCCTGCAGCAGCTTCCCAGCACACAGATGGGGAGACAGATTGAGAGAGGGGACCTCGGACTCGGTGACAAGTCGTCACGGAGTCTGTGCCCATGACGTCGCTTGGCAAAAACGCACTTTAGATCAGAAGGAACATTCTCATCCGTCAGGCAAAGCGCTCTCGAAGAAAACAGACAGATGGGATTAAAACAAAAAATCTTTGTCTGTATTGGGAAGTAGGGAGTAGGGCTGAATCTGTGTGTGTGTGTGTGTGTGTGTGTGTGTGTGTGTGTGTGTGGTGTGTGTGTGTGTGTGTGTGAGTAGGAGTTCCTGGGTGGCATAAAAAATGATAACATGCTCAGCTGCTAATGGAAAGGTCTGAGATCAGACTTGGAAGACGAGTCTGGCATCTCTCAAACTAAAACTCACTGCCATCAAGTCGATTCCAACTCACAGAGACCGTCTGGACAGAGCAGAACTGCCCTGTCCAGAACCGCCAAGGAGGCTAAAAATTGCTAATGGAGCAGAAAGCTTCCTCTTTCTCCCTTGGAACTGCCAGGGGGGGTTGAACTGCTGATCTTGCAGCAATGCACCCAATTCACACCACACTATGCTACCAGGGCTCTTCAGCCTGGGATCCACATCTGAAAAAACGAGCCACTGAAAATCCTAGAGAGTGCAGTTAGATTCTGTGGATTAGGGTCAAGCCAACATCCACCAGTTCTTTGTGGTAGGCTCCTGGACATGTGTTGGGTCTGAGCCTTAGGCCGGCACTCTGGCCCCCACCTGGCTGAACCCTACAGAGACAGGCACGGCGGGCGGCGGATGCTCCCAGGCATGCTGTGGGTCTGGAGAACTACCAAGATTTGCCAAGTAGCCATTACCTGCCACCCACCAAGTTCCGCTGAACCACTTCCAGCCTGATGGAAGCCTCCTCACCGTCGGCTGACTCCGGGGTCGGCGTCACGCTCCCTGTGTGTGGAGGCTGTGCCAAGTCAGAGTCGAAAGGGATCGTGTGAAAATCACTCAAGACCTGTTCTCAACTTGAAATCTCAAGGCTCTTTGCCTGAGGAGGCGATTAAGAACTTGGCCACCTCCCCATTGCTGAGGCTGCCACGGCCTTGCTCCTGCTCAGTCTTGTCCTCTTCCTCCCTCCTGAGCCTCTCTCCCGCCGAGCATCGGCGTCTTTTCCCATGAGTCTGGGGACCAGAGAAGGCAAGGAGAAAAAGGTGTCCGGTGCCCATGGTGTGCCAGGTTCCCCCAGGTAAACACTGGATAGCAAGGCGGGGTTCCTGGGGCAGAATCCTGTACTCATCTCCTCATTCATTCATTCATTCATTGCATAGTTAGTGAGTGCACCACATAAGGCAGGCAACGCCTTTGAACAAGGACTCCAACGTAGTCTTCTCGAATGGGCCCCACCTAACACTGCTGGGGTCTTGGGATCATGATGGCGCACAGGTATCTGTATTTTTCACAAGCTTTCCAGGCCTTTGAGTTGGTTCAGGTGTGTGGCGACCCCGTGTTTGCAAAGGGGCTTTGGAAGCCGAGCATCAGGTTTTGCTCCCCAGGCATCTGACGATGGGTCTGAACCACCCACCTTTCGACTCGTAGCGGAGTTCTTTCTTGTCTGCTTTTCCCAGAGTCTCAGATGTAACCGGCTCTGGAAACTAGTCCCTGAAGAACTCACTGCCATCGAGTCGATGCCAACTCACTGCAGTCCTGCAGGCAGCACCCTACAGTCTCTGTGGGCTTTCAAGACTGTGAGCCTCTTTTTTTCATTTAAAGAGAACGCGTATTAAGCCTTACGAGAGACAAAGACAGCACACACACACACACACACACACACACACACACACACATACACACTATCCGGATGAGGGAGACCACCAACCCCAGGTTGAAATGGGCGTCCCAAGATTGTCATTTATTGACGGAGGTAGAAAGCCTCCCTTCTCTCCCTCGGAGTGGAGGGTGGTTTCAAACCGCCGACCTTGAGGTTAGGAGTCCATCACGTAACCATTACATCACCAGGGTTCCCTTTGGAAACTAGGAATGGGACAGAAAAGAGGGGCCAAGTACTCCATCCCTCAGACGGGGCGCCATGGGGAGAAAATCACTCTAACATCCTAGTATTTCATGATACCACCCTCTTCTCAGCTACAGAGAGCTGGTAAGGTCAGTGAATAAAAGCGCAGTTCAACTATGAACGTCCAGTAAACCACAAATAATGTTTCACTGTGAGTGTGACCCCATCTACCGAAGTACAGTCAGGCGGGGGTGAAGAGACTTCCTCTCATGCACTTTGGACAGGTGATCAGGAGAGACCTGTCCCTGGAGAAGGACATCGGTCTTGGTCCAGTCGAGAGGCGGTGAAAAAGAGGAAGAGGGATGGAGAGAGAGGCTGCATCGATGGGCTCGTTCCTAAGGACAAGGATGGGGATGGTGTGACCCGGGAGGTGGGGCAGGTTCCCCATGAGACAGAACTGACCCCACGGCTCCCATCGACAACAGTAACAAGAACAGCAGCAACAATAACGTGTCTATAGCCATGCTTTTGCATTACGGTGTTGGTGGAGCATAGTGAAAGTACCTTGGGCTGCCAGAGAACAAACTTACCTGTCATGAGAGCCGTAGTCAGAATGGTCCTTAGAAGCAAGACTGGGGAGGCGTCATCTTTCATCGTTTGGACACGTTATCAAGAGAGACGGGTCCTCTTTGGACACAACCAGTCTTTACCGCGTTTTTGAAATTCACGTTTCCGAGGGCATCCTGCTGCACTTCGCGCTGCGATCAACACCCACTACACCCCACACGGAAGCTCGCAGACCTTCTGACCTGCTGGGCTCCTCTGCCCTTTGTGAAGGAAGCAATCCCACCCAGCTTCTCTGTCGTTGCCTCGACAGGCCCTTCGCTCACTTCCTCCTGGCTGCAAACTTCCCCCAGGAGCCAGGGCCACCCACACGCTGCAGGCAGGCAGGGAGGGGATGAGTCAGCTCTGGGATGGTAGCTGGCCACCCCACTCTAATGTCTCTTCCTGGCTCTCAATCAGCTTAGGCTCTGGCTCCATCGACACCAATCTGCACCTCCTAGCTCAGCTACCATCCGTGACTGTTAATGCTGGCTTGGTCCCTGCAAATAAATTCTGCTCCTCCCTGGCCAGCTGGAGAAAACGCCTGCTGGTGCTACTGAGTAAACATCGAACTGTTAACTGCAAAGTCAATGGTTCAATACCACCAGGCGCTCCATCGGAGAAAGATGAGGCTATCTGTTCCTTGCAGAATTTACAAAGCCTCGGAAACCCTAGAAAAGACCGGTAGGCTTTGGAATCAGCTTGCCATCGGTGAGTTTTCTGGCCAGTTGACCTCTTACGATAACTTTTAACACAAAGAGGTGATAGTCCCATGTGAGGCTGTGTCTCAGAGATGAACAGAGAATGGCTGAAATAAAGGAAAGGAATAATCCACGAGCTGCGTTAAAACCACAATAGGGGACCACAGACATCCACAGGCTTTTGATCACAGCAGCTCTGACATGTTTGGTAGACAGAAAATTAAGTGGCTGAAAACAGATAAGAAAATCACTAGATTACAGAGTTGGCAAGTGATTCTACGGAACACTCTTTTGAGTTGTAGTGGCTACTGGTTGTTCACTCAGGAATTCACCCTCCCTTCATTTTTTTAGGAGGCCTGGTGGTGCTCTCCAATAAGCACTAGTTGCTAACCACAGGGTCGGTAGTTCCAAACCACCAGGCACTCGTTTGATGAAAGAAGACGATCCTGCTCCCACAAACGTTTGCAGCCTTGGAAATCCTGTAGACGGTCGCTCTGAATCATAATTGACTCAAGGGCAGTGGTTGGGTTGTATGGGTTTTCCTTTTTATAGCCTCTGACAACATCTGGATTTTTGTTCAGACATCTGGGCTTTATCCCATTCGTTTCCACCCAGAGGGTGCCTGAGCACTGAAGATGGGCCTTTCCTTGTCAAGATCCAGTGTGTAACTTTCCTTCCCTTGTCAGTGACCAATGAGTAGCATCCTTCACTTGCTAACGGCCAATGGGCAGCATTCTCCCCTTGTCAACCACCAATGGGTGACATCCTTCTCTTGGCAGCTTGGGTTCAGGAATGGGCAGGTGACCCAGCACTGGTCCATGAGTCATGAGGTGATGCTTTCTATGACCCTTCAAGAAAACCATCCTTACTCCGAAGAGAAGGCACCAGGAAGAGCTGGTCCCCTTCGCCCTCCAGTCTGAGTGGGAGAGGTGCGTGGCTGTCAGCCTGCGACCACGCTGGCTGAGGAAGGCCGAGTGAGAGACGGGGTGTTCTTGTGGAAGGGGTGGATGTCCCTTCTGTGAGAGTCAGTTTGAACCCGATGGTCATTACTTGACTTCCGAGAAGAGACTCTAGGGCAGGCATGCAAATATACGGTTTGGACAGTTGCAGAAATAGAGAGCAGAACCCTACCCCTTTTTATTTCTCTAAGGACATTACCCACAGTTGGAGTGGGACTGACAAATATCTGTTTTGCGAAGAGCTTGAATAAAAATAGCTCACGCTTCATGTTTGTTGATGAAGGGTTGAAAATAAATTTACTCCTCCCTCTGGCAAAAACCAGCTTACTTAAGCATCCTCCAAGCCACAAGGCGAAGGCGCATGCTGTTTGAATGACCTAGTATATTTGAGGGGGAAGGAGGGAGAGGGGGACACGACGAGTCCTAGGGGCATAGTGGTTAGGCACTGAGCTGCTCACCACAAAGTCAGCAGTTCAAAACCACAGGCACTCAGAGGAAGGAAAACGAGGCTTCCTAGTCCTATGAAGAGTCGCAATCTCAGCAACCCGCAGCAGCAATTCCATCCTGCCCGACGGACGGGGTGGCTGCAAACAGCAGTGGCTAGATAGCAGTCAGTTTGGTGTTTCCGTTCAGGGGGGCACAAGTAAATGCAGAGGTCAGTGTCCTCAGATATCCTGAAGACACAGAGGCTTACAGCCCTGAGCAGGACTTGGGCCAACGAACCCTTCTGCTGGGTTCAGGCCTTTCACTGACTGACCACCTTCTCCTTCAGGAGCACGGAGGTGAACCATGTGTCAAGGAGAGTAGCCCCCTGCCAGCCAGGCTGCCTTCTCTAGTTCCCTAGATTTCCATCAGCCCCTAAATCAGCCCCAGAAGAGGTCTTCGGGTCCCACTCTGGGCTCTTCCTTCTGGAAAAGGAAGCCTGCTGGCCAGGGATTGCAGATCTTCCAGGAATGTCACTCAAAGCCAATGACATCTTCAACCCACCAACAAAGACACAACGAAACAGTGGAGAGTGCCAAGCCAAGGGCCCTCATTCCAGCAGGACATGCCAGTGAAGGTGGAGAGGAAAGCGCAACGTGGATTAATCGTGGGCACTGATAAAAACAAACACTTGACACTGGCAAGGGGATGGAGTCAGACATGCCAAAGGGAGGCCAACTCATTCCATGAATATTTCCTGAGTGCCAGGCATTAATGCAAGTTGCTAAAAATACAAACCCAATCACGTCTGTCTCGGCCTTCACAAGATGCCCCATTTTCCCAGCGACAGACTTTACCAGTGACTTCCTCTGCACCTTAAAGAAAGTCAGCATCTGCAAGATGGAGATCTGGGGTGGTGGGGGTCAAGTCCCCCACCAAGTCCATTCACATAGGGTTCCCCCAGGGAGGTGGTGGATTCATGCAACTGGCAGGAAGGGGTGGCATGAGGGGCTTTGTGGTGGATAAAAACAGACTACCCAATCCTTGCCTGCAAGTTCCTTCTGACCTCCTGTGGATGGAAGCAGACCTGTGCTCAGGGCTCTCTTCTGAGGCACCCCTCGGTAGCCGGGAGCCTCCCCCCCCCCCACCCCCCAGTGCTTTGATTAGCAGCCAAGCCTTTGCAGGTCCAGGGCTGCAGTGGGAAGTGAATGTAAATTGCTATGCTGGGCAGATGACGTGTGGTCTTCCTGGCTGGTGGCAAGAGCGTGGTGACATCCCTTAGACAACTGTCTAAGGTTGGTGGTGGTTTTCCTTATGTAATGTTTTTGCTCTTTTCTGCTTTATGTTTTTTTTTTCCCCCAGACAAGAGAGCGGTGTCATGAGCCTTGCATACTCAATGCAGTAAACAAATATTGTCACTACCGGGAAGAGGAGCATCATCAGGGTGGAAGGAGATTCCCCAATCGCTCACACATCAATAGTATTTAAAAACAGGAAGGCGAGTCATTAAGATGGTAATGAAGAGTTCTCATCTCAGGGAGGGGAGGGAGGCAGTGACAGTTTTTCCTTTAACCCTTTCTGGATTTTCTAGATATTGATAAATTCTAAACCAATCTCACTGCCACTGGGTCAGTGCTACTCATAGAGACCATAGAAGACAGGGTGGACCTATTCTTAGGAATTTCTGCAGCTGTTAACTTTTTTTCTTAATCACCTTATTGGAGGCTCTTACAATTCTTTTCATAATTCATACATAGATCCAGTATACGCCAAGCATATTTGTACATTTGTTGCTATCATCACTCTCGAAACATTTGCTTTCTACTTGAACCCTTGGTATCGACTCATTTCCCCCTTCCTCCCCGGCCTCTCCCTCATGAACCCTAGCTAATTGATAAATTATTTCATCATGTTTTACACTGTCCGATGTCTCCCTTCACCCACTTTTCTTTGGGTATTCTCCAGGGAGGGGATTGTCTGTAGATCCTTGTGATGGCCCCCCCTTTCTTCCCCACCTTTCCCTGACCCTCCTGGTATTGCAACTCTCATTATTGATCCTGAGGGGTTTATCCGTCCTTGATTCCCTGTGTTTCCAGTTCTTATCTGTACCAGAGTCCATCCTCTGGTCTAGCCAGATATGTAAGGTAGAATTGGGATCACACTAGCACGCTAGCCAATTTAATAGAACAAAGTGTCCTCACATTGAGAAGAGATCCAATGTCCATCTGCTACCTTAATGCTAAACCTATAAAAATATACGCACAGAGATCTATTTCCCCATCACCATATATAATTATATTTACACATGTACATGCCTGTATTTCTTTAACGGCATAGAAAGCCCAATCTTTCTCCCAAGAAGCGGTTGGTGGTATCTAACTCCTGACCTTGCAGCTAGCAGCCTAACACATAATCACGAGGATACCAGGCCTCCTTTTATCAATCTGTTATGACTTTAATAATATAAAAATGGTGGGGGGCAGGGTAGGAAGGAAAGTGGGGACAGGGCTTGGATGGCTTCCAACTGAGGGACAGACCCGAGAGCACACCCATGGAAGGTTGACTTCCGAGCTGAGGGACCATCTACCGACTGACGCCCTGGACCAGAGCTGTGACGGGGGCCCATGGAAGTTGGAAGCTCCTTGGGTCATTCCAGAGGCAGAGCTGAGCTCTGGGAAGTGGGGTGGCAGGGAAAGAGCTGGAGAAGGGCTGTCGAAGATGACCCAGGAAATTGGAGGAACGGGATTGGTGGCTAGGAATCAGCACCCCCTCAAGGGCAGTGAGGTTTGTTGTGTGGGGAGTGAAGCTGGTCGCTAGAGAATCTCTGAGTCATCGGTCAGCCTCTGTCCCGGCTGCTACTCTCAAGAGGCCACTCTGTAGTTCCTCCTCTTGTGGGAGAGGGGTGTGTGTCAAACGTGGCTCTTATGCTTTTCTCTGGGCACCTGGTGGAAAGAGGAAATCTTTCTTTCCACTGCTGGCCCCAGACTGCCCCTCCGGGACACCCACCAACAGCAGTCTGCTGCTCGGGCACTCGGGCACCTCCCGCTCACCCGGTCCATTTCTGGGGTTGGGAGGAGCAGGCCTGGGCGGCTCACAGACTCGACCTCCAGGAAGGCAATGGCAAGCCCGGGCTGGAGGCCGTGGGCTCACGTGACTCCTCCACCTCAAGGACTCTTACCGAAGGCCTCCAAGTCCCCCAGTGGAAGAAGGCCAACGTCTGCCTCCACACAGCCCTCCCGGAGCCAAGTGGGAGAGGGCCCCACACCCACACGGCTGCTCTGTGAGCCCGGATCTCAGTTCCCCACTTCCCGGCCCATGTCCCAAAGGCATCTGTCCAACAGGGAAGCATGGATCCGATTAGGAGCGCTGACTGGAGCCAAACAGTGGCTGTCCCTGGCTCATCAGGCAGAAGGGATAGGGCCAAATTCAGTCAGAAAGCCCCGGAGCGAGGGGGGGGCGGGGGGTGGGGAGGGGGGATGAGTGACAACTATAAAAGGCGTTGACCGAGCCAACGGGAAAGGACCGCAAAGAAGAAAATGACTGCTATTAACTCAAACCCGTCCTCAGATGACGGACAGGCCAAGCAACAAGCTCCAAGCCACCCCCCTCTCCTTGTTTGAGCGCCTTCATCTGTCAATTTTCATTTCTGTTCCCCCCACCCAATCCACAAGCGTGGGTCTGCACCCCACTCACAGGAGGGTCTTCGGAGCCGATGAACTAGGTGAGCCTTTGGGATCAACGATTGAAGAGGCTCTGACCTAACTCTCAATCCCCAAGGGACAATTAAGTTGACAGAAAGAGCCACTGGACGAAGACCGCTTTCCAAAGTTTAAGCATCGAGAGTTGGAAACTGTGATGTGAAGGATAAAGGCTAATTAGAAGATGAAATGTCGTCAGTGGCTCATCGAAGCGGGCTCTTGCTGGCTCCCAGGGTTTGACAGTTAGACACTTCAGGGGGTTGTGTAAGGTGACTGACTTCACACTGGCAGCTTGAAATTGGTCACGGTAGGTGTACTTACACCTGGAAATCAACAGATGGGATACACCAGGACGCCCCCGACCCCCAAGAGCCAGTTGTTAGATACTGACCAGCCGGTCACTGAGGGCTGTTCCCTTTTCATTTGAAGACTTATTTCTGCACCAAGGAGCAAGTGTATGTGTACAAAGTCAGGAAGTCAGGTAAAGCACGCCCATCCTGGGAGTTGCAACAAGTCCTTTTAACCACCTTTCACTTGATCTTTGTGTTCCTTCTCGGCACAGGGTCCAGCCTTTCAGCCCACCTTCTCACTGACCACTTCTTGGGTAAGGCGAGCAGGACAGCCAAGGCCAGGCTCCAGGAAAAGAGAGTCCGAGCTCAGTCCATACCAGGCCAGCAGCTAGATGCTTCTGGAGCCCCTGCCCAGGGTACAGAACTGTCACTGGTGAGAAGCAGCGGGGGCCAACAGGAGTCTCAGTCCAGGCGACCTGGAGTCGTGTGGATGGGCACCCTCCCCTTCCTTCCCACCCCCACATATGCCCACTCTCCTGTTTGCAAAGCATGAAGATTATACCAATCATCTGACCCTATGAGGAGGTCTTTGGGTCTGCATGGGAAAATGGGAGGGAAAGGTCATGGGCTTTCCCCAAAACTTTTGTAAGTCCTCCTCATAGTCTCTCGTGGCAGGTCGTGTATGCACCCCATGTTTGCATCCTGACACCTTGACAGCTCGGCTTCAAATCGGGTGGAACCGGGTCCCCCCATGAAACCAGAACCCAACCCACCACTCACTGGCAGTGTGCCGTTCTCCACTCATGACAACCCTAGCTGGCAAGGTAGAACTGCCCTTGCGAGTTTTCAAGATGAACTCTTGACAGGAGTAGAAAACCCTGTCTTTCTCTCATGGAGCCGCTGATGGCTTTGATGCACTGGACCTTCAGGCAGCATGGGAGCCGAAGAAGAGGCATGATGTGCCTCTGTCAGGACCCTTAACTGTGTTCCACCCCCCCACCCCCCACCCCATTCTGGTTCACACATATTTGACAAAGTCAACCTGCACTTCCCTTCTCCGGCCAGTGCGAAGTCCTGTTTGGCATTCTTGTCAAGAAGCCCATGGCATGTTCGAGGTCATGCAGTTAGTTGCAAATCGAGGCTGACAATCCAGGTATGAACCCTGAACTTCGGGCTTTGGACATGTGCCTGTGTTACAAGCTTGTCGAGGCTCCGCATCTCCCCTGGGAGTTCTCTTGCCCAGAAATATGTGTTCGGTGCGAAGGAAGGAATGTCAGCAGGTTGAGCCCAACCGCCGCCCGGCACCCTCACTGAGCTCCCTGCTGTGGCTGGGGGCCGTGGAGGCCGCTCCACACCTCTGACCCTGCACCACTCTCACAATTGTCCCCGTGCCTGAGCGCTCTGTGCAGCCACCGCGTCCCTCCGTCTGGACAAGAACCTTCTTTTTTGCTGCTCACCCACTGTGATAGGTAGGTCTGTTGTGACAACTTGGCCAATGAACACTCGTAAGATCAATTGAAGGGCGGAGATAGAAATGGCTTGGCGAACCCTGCCCTTGCTCTTGATCTTCAGACCAGCCACCTGCCATGATCTGTAAGGTACACTATAGACTTGCTGTGAGTTGAGGTTCCTCCAAGCCCTGCTTCACCACGCTCCTGGAATATACATCTCTTGAGTTGGGGACTGTCGGACCCTGTCCTCGGGTTGACTCTTGGTGACCTGCCTTGCTGTTTGCTGCTTGTGGCCGCACAGCCTGACTTGCTCTACAGAGGACTACTCAGTGGCCCTCAAGCCTCAGGCTGCCAGTGTACTAGCTGTGAGTTGTATCGAGCCATTTGTACTGCTTTATAGCTTAGTTAACTGTTTATTCCTCATGTTAGGTATCTTTCTATCTATAGAAATAGAGGGAGAATGATTAGTGTCCTGGTTTTGTTTCTCTAGAGAACCCTGTTCAACACACCCACTGTACCAAACATGATGTCCTTCCCCAGCGACTGGTCTCTCCGAAACATGCAAGACAAAGTCTTACCATCCCGCATCTCAAGATCACTCTGCCTGTCCTTTTTCCAATATGGATCAGTCCGTCCTTGTTGTAGTCCGTGGTACTTTTAATATTCTTCTTCAGCACTGCAATTCACATGTGTCAGCTCTTCAGTGCTCTTCTTTAGTCAAAGGCCAACTTTCACATGCATATATAGTAGGCAATGGAAAATAGCGTGGCTCGGGGCGGACGCACCTTAGCCCTCAAAGTAACATTCTTGCCTTTCTGCTCCAAAGAGGTTTCATGCAGCTGATTTACCCATTGAAACACACCTTTCGATCTCTGAACTGCTGCTGGGGAGGAGACAGCCTAGACCAGCTAGTGCAGCATGATGGCACACGAACAAGAACAACATAGTTTAAAGGCATCGTGAGCTCTCACGTTCTCAGGATGCACTGAATACATTGCCTTCTTGAGGAAAGCAATTTGGTTTGGTTTGGCATCAGTTTACGGTCTGCTGGAAGGTACATCCAATTCCCTCATGTTTCTTTCCTGCATCCCACATGCTTGGCCTCTCCCAGAGACTTCTGAGAGTGGGCTGAATGCGGGCCTTGTGGCTGTGCTGTTTTCCTGGCTGGTTCCATTTCCTTACTCCACAAGACCCACCTGTTGTCACCAAATTCCTTTGCCGCACCTACAGATGCCTAACCTTCCCCACTTGATTTCCTCAAACAGCCAGTGGACAACATGTGTGTCCATGCTATGAGCCAGCTCCAGCTAATGGCCACCTGGTTCTGGTTGACCAGCTGGTTGACCTACAACCGATGGAGAGGCCTGACCCTGTGTGCACGTGACCCCTTTAAAAACAACGGGGGGCACCACTCTCCAAGCAGGAGTGTCTAGGAAACCAGGGGCCATTTGGTTAAAAAGGCAATACTGACTCCCAAGTCTTGCTGGCCATTCTTTTTATCCATTGACCCCTGGTTTTATTCAATCCAGTGGCTTTGGATGTGGCCCCTAAGCGATCCACAATAAGTAAGACAGTAGCCCCGTCGATGGGGTTCAAGAATTCAACCTGACTGTGCCCTTTCCCCCTTGACTTGACACCAACTCCCAGTACCCTCCTCTGCATCAGAACAGATAAATGTAGAGCCCCAGACCTTTCTTCGAAGGTGCCCTTGGGTGGGTTTGACCCATCTCGTAGTTACCAGTTATGTATGGTAAACATTTGTACTGCCCAGGGACCCCCATCTAGCCTCTAATCTTGCTGTACAAGGTGAAAAAGCTAAAGTCCAGAGAGAGGAGGGTCACACAGACTGTGGGTGACCAGGACACCCATCGCTACTCTCCAGACAGCAACCCCTTGACTTTGCCGGCAGCTGACCTTGGCCTCATGTAATACTCCCCAACTGCAGGCCTTGCGCTTGCTGGTGGGGAAATGATCTAATCATATGCAGCTCTGCAGCCGGCCCTGCTACCTACACACGCCTCCTTATTGACTTCCATTTCCTGTTCGTGGAGTCCGGCCAATCCAGCGGTAGACCTGCCAGACCCTGTCTTGACGCCACACCCTCTGCCCCCTCCTACCGCAAGCCAACATCGTCTTTGGTGGCCATGGGAACTGCCAAAAACTCCTACATCAACCTTGGGCTATAACAGACTGAAATACACTCAGCGCCCTAGGCCTGGGTCGCCCTGGCTCGGGGCTCCTGATGGAGCTGAGGATCCATGGCGTGGGCGGGAGAGCAGCCGTGCATAGGATGCCCTCTGCCACGTCCACACCGAGTCTGACAGGGCCCCAGGAATTGTGATCCGCCTCAAGGATTTTAAAATACTGCCACGGGCAAGCGCAACATCTCTCTTCTGTCAAACTCAGAGCAGCGGGAGCTCAGCTGTTGTCACCAACTCCCAGACTCACCGAGAGCACCAACGGGAGCCTCTCAGCGCAGCCCCAAGCCGTTCCACGAGAGGGTGCTTCTTTGCCCACTCAAAGGATTCTTCCCTTTACAGAGTGCATCACTGCAGTAAGTGTCCATCATGAGTCAAACCAGGGAGGAGGCAAAAAACAACCACAAAACGAGTGCACCCGTTTTCCAAAGCACCCATGCCTGCCGAAGCTGCAGTGTGTTCACATAAGTAAAACACAGGGGACAAAAGGACATCGGGAGAAGGTAAGGCCAGTGGCCCCTCTGGGGATCTTTGATTCTTCCCCATACCTGCTGACGTTGAGGTTCTTGGAGGTCCGTGGAGAGAGACTGTCCTGATCGGGGCCTCCCTCTGAAAACCAAGCCTGCAATGCTTTGAGTCTCTGGGTTTAGATTTGACCGGGCTGGTCTCCCCTGACAGCAAGAACAGATGAGGAGTCACCCTGTCATGTGCCAGTGGCACAGCCAGCATGCTCCCGAGAAGCGAGGAGGATGGTGAAGTCTTGGTCTTGGGTACTCTGGACTTGTCGTCAGGAGAGACCAGTCCCAGGAGAAGGCCATCACGCTGGGTAAAGTGGAACAACGCACCTCCTGGGTGGCAAACACTCATCCGTCCGTCCGTGGAGGTGTGTGCGCTGCGATGATGCTGACCAAGTTCCAGCGAAGCTGCCAGCCTGAGGCAGATTCTGAAGAAAGGCCTGGCTGTCTACTTCCTGTAAACCACCCAAGGAAAACCTGACAGATCACCACGTGCCGCTGACAGCCAATCATGAGCATGGATACATTCCACAGCAGAAGGGCTGACCCAAGCATCAATAACCCATAGCAGCTCCCACTGCCACCAAAGAACAGGGAGTGAGGGCAGACTCCGGTACCATGGAGCACTCTGCTTCTTCTAATCCTTCCGCCTACCCACCAAGGAAGCAGGCTGCCTGCTGTCCCCAGATAGAGTGACCTCGAATCAGTTGGGTTAAACCCACACCAGCCCTCACATCCCCGGGCTTAACAAAGTCCCCAAATCTTCCCTTCGCATGCACACGCGTCTGATTCCCCTGGAGAGAAGGTTCTCCGGCACATGTCGAGAAACCTATTCCATCAGCAGCCACGCTTTCCCAGCCCCCACTCCCCAAGGCTCGGTTTAACCCCATGGGAGGCCCCCACCCACCCCCACGCAGGCTGCTGCCCAGCGGTGAGCTTCCAGCAGGATCCGTTAGGCTTAAGACGCTGAGATAAAGCTAAATGATCTGACATTTTCTTCTTCATCCTCTTTTTCTCTACCCCCTTCCTTCTACAAACAGACCAGACTCCAAACGTGACCTACTTTCCCTTCCTTTGTGATTATGCACCACTCACAAAGCCGACTAATACTTTCGGTGACACTCGCGTCTTCGCTCAGAAAAGACGCGCATCGGTCTGGACGAAATGAGCGATGGAGACAGACAAGGTACCAAGACCTACCTCACTGGAGGCCTCGGAAAAGGCACAACACAAGAGTGCATGTGCGCGTACACACACACACACACACACACACACACACACACTACAAAACCCAGATCCAACCCATGGCACAGAATTCACGTTTACCCTGCTTCTTGTGTCGGAACCCTTCTTACAGCCCCTGGGTCAATCTCTCTGGTCAGGACCCTCCTCTCTGTCCTTGCCCCACTGCTCTGCCCACCACGCTGTCCTCGGGCTCCACAGCCACATCCTGTCACACCGACTCTGTGACCCCCTGCCTTGCTCATCCAGAACCCACGGGGACTCTGCAATCCGCACCAGAAATGCATAGGTGTCTGCCAACTCTGCGTGGGTCGGAACACAGAGGGTTTAAAAGCATCAGGAGGAAGGATTTCAAAACAAAAGCCAAGCCACCGACTTGGGTGGAACCCGGCCCTATTACTCAACATTAAGTCTATTGATTTTGCGTCCCTGTTTTCCACTTTAGAGGCTGTGCATTTGAAAATGTCGGATCCGCTGTCCTTTGCTCCCCCTCCTCGTCGCAAAGCCAAATGACAATCGGTAATGGAAAAACATTTGCTCGGTGACTTTGGAAATGTCACGGAGTGCGCAGGACTCTGGCCCTAGCATCCTGATCCGAAGCACCCCCACGCCCCATCCCCTTCATCTCAGTGAGGCGCAGCAGGGCCCGCGACATGTTTGCAGACAAACTGTTGGGGGCAGAAACACAGTGGCAGCCATGGGGTGCAACTGTCTTTGCTTCTCTCCAGCCTAGACTGACTTCATGCCACATTTAGGCTGTCTGGTGAGCTTGGCCTGAAACACAAGCTGCACAGCCTGGAGTTCTGGAAAAGTCAGCCTTCCAGAGTGGGGATCATGGAAACTCTCCGAAGGCTTCCCGAGCATGGTCTATGGCGCTGCACACTGAGTCATGCCTCCTTTACTGTTGAGGGATTCAAAAGGGGCCCGAGAGATATTATCTTCATTTTGGGCAATTTGTGAGAGGATAATGAACAGAATGAGAGGTGACGTATGTGAAATCCCAGGAGTCCCCAGGTAAGGCAAATGGTCATTCTGCTTGGCAGCTAACTGAAAAGGTGGAGCTTTCAGCCCATCCAAAAGGACCAAGGAAGAAAGGCCTGGAAACCCACTTCTAAAAACCAGCCCCTGACAATGCTAAGAAGCAAGCAAAGGTCTGCTCTAATGCACACAGGGACCTCCATGAGTCAACTTGGTGGCAACAGAGTTTAAGCGTACCAAGGGGGAAAGCACAGAATGCTCTTGACTCTGCCTACCTATACACCCCTATGATCCCTTTAGCCTGCCACCCCAGAGTCCTCCTGGAACCACCAGGAATCTTTGGTGTGGTTGTGACGTTCGGCGGGAAAGAGAAGAGCCACTTCATAGAGTGGAATGTGCACTGATTGCATCTCTGCCTCCTGGGCATGCGGTGCAGTCCCGGTCGGGCTTGCACCACTAACCAACGGGCCCTCCGCCATCTCCGGCCAGTTTCCACCTAGCATCTGGGATACTGCCCTGGCCTGTGCCTGGAGGCTGGAGTTTGCTGCAAGCTGCCTATAAGTTTCGCCCTCCTTTGCTGAGTCCCAACAGCCTTTGGAGAGAGACCCTGTTGACAACACAGCGTGGTGCCCTGGACTCCTGTGATTGGAAGCCTTGCCTACCTTGCCTCAGTAGGGACACCTAACTCCAGGTGCCTTGCGGTTGGCATCACCCATTTTCTTGCCATTGGCCGGACTGAGCCTCTACACGCAGTGGGGAGAGCGGCCCTCTCAAGGGAAGCGGTGGGCTGGTGAGGAAGAAGCCATGGCCACAGGAACTTTGAGCAGGCCTCAGCCTCCTTATTCAGAATACTGCAGCTGATGGGCCATCCAAAAATGCTCAATTCTACTCATCTTACTTCAAGCTGCTCCACTGATCATAAACCTCTCGCCTCAGGTCTCCAACGATCTCCTCTGCATCTTACTAAATATGATCCAAATGGATCCGTATCTCCAAAAAAAAATCCTCTAATGGAGAGACGAACACAAAGTATTCACAGAGACAATCATGGTTTTTGAATTGAGGAGCAGGATGGAGTACTGAAGCGGGTTTTACAGAACAACAATTCCATGAGTTTCCTCACTGAAAAATGTCTTTCACTATCAAGATAAATTTGAAAATTGCTGTATAATACAGTCTTCTTAAGAGTCATCATAGCCTGTCTTGATGGAACTGGGGTCTCAAGATCCTAGTTGCAGGGAGACCCAAGATCAACTGGCGTGAACACCATCCACAAAGACAATACTCTACATCCTACATTGCTGAATATCAGTTTTCAAAGCTTGTGAGCAACCATCCAAGGTGCAAGTACTGGTCTCCCTCCATGCGAAGCAAAGAAGAGTGAAGAAAACTAAGGAGACCTAGAAGTCATTAGTCCAACGGACTAATGGACCCTGAGACCCTCAGCCTCCATGAAGGACCCTGAGACCAGAAGGACTAGATGGTGCTGGCTACCATCACCAAGCCTCTGATGAGAGCACATCAGAAGGGTCTAGATAGAGTGATCCTCAAACAGTGCTCAGGGAAACAGCACGCAAGAGATCACGTGACACGCCACTGAGTAAATCACAAGCCCTCTTTAAGGTGTTGGGAACTAAGGACAGTACTTTGGGGACCACAGTGCGCCTGACACAAGCCGTGGTATTTTCAGTCACCTCATAGACATGTAAAAGTTGGACATCGAATAAGGAAGACTGAATCAGAATCGACACATTGAAAGGATGGTGCTGGGGAAGCATACTGAAAGTTCCACAGACTGCCAAAAGAACAGACACATCTGTCTTGGAAGAAGTACATCCAGAAAGCTCCTTAGAGGCAAGGATGGAACAATGTTTTCTTACCTACTTTGGACACATTGTCAGGGGGGGCCTGTCCCTGGAGAAGAGCATCAAGCTCAGGAACAAAGTGGGGCGGCAAAAAAGAAAAAGACCCTTGGCCAGATGGATCGACACAGTGGATTCCTGGTGAGGATGGCACAGGACAGGGCAGTTGGGTTAGTCTGGGTCGACCAGAGAAACAAAGAGCTTTACAAAAAGAGGAATTGTATATTAAGAAAACATCCCAGCCCGGTATAGATCAAGTTCATCTACCAATCTATAAAGTCCTCTTCAGATTCACCAAACACATGCAATAACATGGAATGCAGGGTAATCACAGGCCAGTGGGTAGGAAGTCTTGTGGATCCAGGGGTGTTGTAAGCATCCCAGCACTGGCAGGGGCCTCCACATGGGTTCTTTAACTCAGGGCACTAGCAGGACTTCATGTGCCTTGTCAGCTGCAATGTCTCCCAGGAATTGAACAGAGAGAGAAAGTGTCTCTGCCTCCAAGGAGGAATACCAGAGTTCCCAAAATCCTCAGGAGAAGGCCATATCCACACAGAGGCCTCAATGGCTATGACCTGATTAGCAGGCTAGACTCCACCCCTCTGACAAATGGTTATACAAATACCACAGCAGTGTTTCCTTCTGTTGCACATAAGGGTACTTTTGAGCTGGAACTGACTCCTAGTACCTAAGATTCACAATTCAGAGTGAAGAAAACTAGAGAACAAAACTCAGAATCATAAGACAGGCCAGCATTACTGGTGGGAACAGAGACTGGCAGAATCCCTGAGACTTTGGGCCTCGGTTACCCTTCAAGCCCCCCACTGAACTCACAGTTCAATTTTGAGTTGAACAGTCCACAGCTATCAGGGGAGACTCAAATCAGGGAAGCTGTGTGTCGGGGATAATAAGTCCCATCACCAAACTCACTCAGTCTATGTGCTGAGCAGATAATGACTTGCCACGGGCTCAAACATACAAACAGTTGTAAGGAGGACCCGGGTGTGGGTGGCATTTGGTTCGGCTGCACACGGACTCACGAGAGTCAGAAGGGACGTGACACCAGGGATCCACACTTCTGAGAATAGCCAGCTAGTTGAGATCAAAAGAACATCATTTGTCCCGGGACAAAGTCCAGGCAGCAGGAAAGGTTAGGGGAGAAGGAGAAATGGGAACTTGGAAGTGGACTCCATGGTGATACTTTGTGAGATGACAACCAGGGATGGGACACAAGATGGGTAAGCAGCGTTGAATGGACGCTGGATTTGTTTTTGCAAACCCTCACCCAATTCACCATAAAAAGTTGTTTGACAAATCGTCATGAAAATCTTAGGCTTATTTATGAACAACCTTCAGACACAGACATCTGAGGACCAGACTATGGGAAACAGGAAATGGTCTTTGTGTTTGAAGAAAAACATGCTGGTCTATATCACGCTAAAAAACGTGCCCAGCCAAAGCCATGCGGACAGAGTCCGACTTGACCATTTTCTAACCTGAGGACCAGCTCCCTGGTCTCTGGGGTCTTGTGTTTTCATAGTCACTGTTCGTGGGGTCACTCAAAGGGAAGGTCCAGCTGGGGGACCTTATGCCTTCACCAGCCTGGTCACTGGAGAGCTGTCGGCAAACCAGGCTGCCTAGGACTGAGTCACGGGGACGTCTTTTTGCCTGGAGGATCTGTCTCTGCTTGCTCGCAGACTCCTCGGAGAAAGGGATTGGCTTTCAGTTCAGGCGACACAGCTCTTTTACATCCACGATTCCCCAAGCTCATTTATTTCTCACGCTGCATCTTTCAGGGAACAGGGATGGGAGGGGCAGGGAGAGGGAGAGGGAGAGGGAGCCGCACTAGGCAGGAAATGGTTTTTAAATCTTTCTTATAATTGACCATCTTCCAAAAGCTTTGCTGTAGCGAAAACATAAAAGGGCCTCTCTCAATTTCGGCTTTGGGACATGAGGTTTCAAGGTACGTGGCAGAGATGGACATGTGGACCTGGATGATCTGTGAACAGGATTCAGCCTCCAGCTGAGAACGGACCTTCCCATCCGAGCTCCTGGATCAGAGTCTACAGCTTAACAAGATTCCCAGGGGATTCTTAGAGAACTTGTGGACATGAAGATGCTGACTCAGTATCTCTTGGGTGGAAAGGCAAGTTCTAGGCAAAGGGATCTAGGCATGGGTGAGGGGTCCCCCTCCAGGGCTGTGGTTATCTGGTCTTCCTTGGCAGCAGAGTCTAGGGAGCTCCGGGAGCCTCAGATGAGACAGGATTGGGGGTTCCCAGCCAGAAGGGGTGAGCGGGGTCAGGAAGGACAGCTGATCCCCACAAGCAGCTCTGTTTCTACCTTCTTCTGGGCCACCCAGAATCCACAGCGAGCTTGCAGAGGTGGCCAGAGAACAGAGGCCTTGGCCGTGCAGTGGGAGAATGCCCACCAGGTTCAACTCCCAGCCAAAGTCTCTCCCCCCCCCCTGCCCCCACCACCAGTGGTGTCTTGTGTGTGTGTGTGTGTGGTGGAGGGGGGGGGGCCTGTGATGTTGAACACAGGCCAGCAGAGCTTCCCGAGTATGACAGACGGCCGGAGAGCATCCCTGATGGGCCACAAGGGTTTGTGCCTCCGCCGGTCCGTGAGATGGGACAGGCTTGGCCAGCGTTCTGTGCAGGATGGCTAGGGACCCCATGAATTGGAGGCCGAGACTCAAAGGCAGTTAGCGACCATCCCCCAGTGCAAAGCGATCGGGCATCCAGGTCTTCACCGCGGTGCCTGACGAGCGGTCCCTTGTTGCTGTACACTGGATAGTTGCGTCACGGCGACTCTGTAGACCTGCCTCTGTGAGTTTAGGAGATTGTCACCCTTTAGGGGAGTAAAAAGTCCCGCCTTTCTGCCTTGGAGCATCTCGATGGTTGGGAACGGCTGACCTTGCGGATAAGACGTCCAGCTGAAAGCGTGGCGGTCTGAGTCCAGCCAGATGTGGCTGAGTCGAAAGGCCTGGCGATCGCTCGCTTTTACGAAACCTGCCCTTAGAGACCTTGTGGACTGTAGCTGTGGTCTGAAAACACCGGGGAGATACTGAGATTTGGGGTCGATAGTTCAGCAGCTGGCTGGTCCTTGACGAGCCCGTCGACCTCCAAAGACAGAGAAAGACGTCTGGCTTGCTGCCGTCAAAAACCATAAACTCTTCCCCGATGGAGAAAGACATTGCTGATTTCCATAAACTCCCTGAGAACTTCAAAAGAAAATCACATTCTTTTTTTTTTTGAAAATCACATCGTAATGACCCAGGCTACTGAGCTCCACCTTGATTTCCAGTCAAATGATCCCCAGTCTCTTCGCTGCTGCAGGGAAGTGGGGCAGGGGGTAGTGGCAGGAGAACGGACCGACAGATGACTGTGAATGCCAGGTGCAGTTTCGACTGTGGAAGGGAAGAGACAGGCTCTCAGATAAACTCAGAGCTCTCTTTAAAACTCCCGCTCAGTCCATGTCCGGTACCACCTCCTGCTGCCCTCTCTGGAGCTAGGGTTGGTGGTCCAGCCCTGGGCCCAGGCAGTAGTTCTCTGGCTCCACCACGATTCAAGGTTTTCATCGGCGGAGACGCATAAGCACCTGTGACAACATGGAGGGTGCTGACCGGTCACTCTGAGTGAGGAGGAGAGACAGACCCTTACACGCCTGTGCCCATACCCCTTCCTGGGCGGTGGCTTCTGGACTTTGGGTTGGTCAGGTGGGCATTAAGGGCAGTGGTGAGCAGGAGGACAATAACCACACAACAGAGGACACTGTTGGGAACGTGTGAGGAGACTTGCTCTTCCCATAGGCCATCTCAGGGGCTATTGTCCAGTGATCGTCACTGAGAGCTGGCATTTTTTTTTCATACAAAGAGACCACTGGAAAATTTATTAATAAAATTTTCACACTGGGCTACAAGTTTCTATCACACAGGATGTGTGTACTATTCCCCCTTACCTATCAGCGGAGACCAGACGGGTGCACAGGGCTTGGACACAGCCTAGCAGGGGTCCTCAAACTATGGTCTGCAGGCCACATGTGGCCCACCAAGGACATTTGTCTGGCCCGCCGGGTGGCTTTGGTGACGCTGCTGTCCTGCTTAGCAGCCGACTCATCCCGGGCCACAGTGAATTTTTTGTGTGTGGCATCACTGCCCTGGTGGGAGTAAGAGGCCCAGCCTTGCTCCTGGAGAGCTGCTGCTGGATTTGAATCATCAACCCTGTGGGTTGCAGTCCCATACACAACCACACAACCACTACACTACTGGGGCCCAGCCCTCGCAGTGAATTTTTTTCATAGCTTTTTTTTTTTTTTGGAAGGGGTACATCACTGCCCTCTGGTGGGAGTGGGAGGTCTAGTCTTGTTCCTGGAGAGCTGCTGCTGGATTTGAACCGCCAAGTCAGTGGGCTGCAGTCCCACACTCAACCACTACACCACCAGGGCTCAGCTCCAGTTTTTTTTCCTTTTAACTATAGTACAGTCTAACAGTCTGTGGGACAGTGAACTGGCCCCCTGTTTAAAAAGCTTGAGGACCCCTGGCCTAGCGTCTCAACATTAATTAACATAATTAAAAAGGTGTTTGTATCTAGAAAAAATTTACAGAGAAGCTCCCTGCGGTGTGATGTGCACCAGTCTTCACTGTCTGGGTCCCGACGTGGTCAGCTCAGCCATGTGACCAGCCCCACACAAAGACCCCATCCTCCTGTGTCCTCTCGGCTCCCCATTTTGGCTTGAAGGGTCAGTGGAGAGCTGGCATTTTAAGGTGGGTGGTGATTACCCTCCTGGGCTCGGGCCCTGGTCATCAACAGAGAAGTGCACAGCTCTGAACGTGTCCAACAAGCTGCCATCGTGCCAGGACCCACAGTGACCCTCTGCACAGCAGAAGGAAACACTGCTTGGTCCCCCATCCTCCTCACCACTGTTCTCGGGCTGGCAGCTCACGGATGCAGCCACTGTATCCATGCATCTGGTTGAGGGCCTTCTTTCTCACTGCCCCTCCATGACCAAACAGGATGTCCTGCTCCAAGGACTGGTCTCTCCTGACCAAAGTATGTACGATGCAGTCTCACCACCTTTGCTTCTAAGGAGCGCTCTGGCCGTGCTTCTTCTAAGACAGACCTACCTGTCCTTCGAGTAGTCCTGGGCACTTTCAATACCCGGCGCTGCCACCACCATTCAAATGCCTCCATTCCTCTTCCGTCTCCCTTATCCAGTGCCCGGCGTTCCCACACACAGGAGGCGATGGATGGGCCGATGCTCCTGGGTCTCCAAAGCAACAGGAAGAATTCCTCTTGGTGCCTTATGTGCGAGGCCTCCCTCCCGTTCTTGTCTTTGCCCCTGCACCCGCTGGTGTTGACCTCTGCCCCACAGCCTGTCCTTCTCCTGGACTCTGTGAACCGGCGGACCTGGGGAGGCTGTGCCCAGCCATTTCCCAGGGGCAACTTCCCGGTCTGGCCCCAGCTTCAAGACCCTCTCAGAGAGGCGGCCTCTGGTTCACAGCCTGGCCTCAGCACACGCCGAGAGAAAGTGGGTACCACTCGTCTCTCTCAAGTTCATCTATGTACACGCAAAAGAATTCTTTTCCTCTGCAAAAGACTAAAGAGACTCTCTTTCATGTGTCTTTTGTCAAAGGTCAGCTGTCCGTTGGTGGGCTGACTTACTTCTGAGTTCTCAGTTCTGAGTTCCGTTGGCCCCTGCATCTGTCTGCCTAACAGCCAGCGCCAGGCTGCTTTGACTACTGTGGCTACTGTGGCTGTGGAGTAGGTCTTGAGGTCGGGAAATGAGAAGACTCCTGCTTTATTCTCCTCCTTAGTAGTGCCTTGCTTTCTAAATACCATATATACTCTTGTATAAGGTGAGTTTTTCAGCACATTTTTAATGCCCTTTAGGTGCCTCGGCTGATATTCAGGTCAGTTTATATTCGAGTATATGGGGTAGAGTTGGTGATGAGTTTTTCCCTCTCTTTAAAGCAGCAGTAGGGAACCTTTCTTCTGCCAAGGGCCATCTGGATATGTACCATACTATCCGTGGGCCGTACTGGACACCTTTCATGAATTCACCACTAAGGTGATGGCTGCGTGTTGGGTGCGTGGTGTGATGCTAGTTGGTATTGACGATTTCCTCGGTGCTCATATGGCCCCGGAAGGAGCCCTGGTGGCATTGTCATTACTCATCGGGCTGCTCACTGCAAGGTCAGTAGTTCAGAACCACCTCCTGCTCCAGTGCAGGAAGAGGGGGCTTTCTACTCCCCTAGACCTGCTCATCTTAGAAACCCACAGGGAGAGTCCTACCCGGTTCGACTGGATCATCATGAGTGAGCAGCTACTTCATGGCAGGGAGTTTTGAGTTGGAAGATGTGGCTGTGAGGTAGACATTCCCTACCTCTGTTTCACAGAAAGGTGCCAGGAACTGCGTTGTGACTGGACTACCATCACATCTGCCAACTGTGAAGTTGGCCTCACTCCCGAATGGCAGCCCCATGCACAACTGAATCAGACTGCTGTGATTCACAGGGTTTTATGGACCGATTTTTCAGAAGTAGACTGCAGGGCCCTTCTGTTGAGTTCATCTAAGTCTGGAAGCTTCACTGACACCAGGTCAGCATCAGAGTGACATACAAGCCCCCTTACCCCGGACCCTGACAGGTGGGTGTGGCTGGAGGTACTCCCTGGCTGGGAACAGAACCCTGGTTTCCACATGGAATGGAAGAAAAGAATGTTTTCTTTTTCCCTTGTCAGACTTATATTTCATTGCCATTGGCAACATTGCCTTTGCTGAAATCCTATAATTCATTCTGGAAGAATATGGCTTTATAGAGGTTTAAATAGAGGCATGTAGATATGTAAATATATTTTTATAGGCTGATGGGGAAATAGATCTATATGCATATATTTATAAGTTTAGTATTAAGGCAGCAGATGAACATTGGGCCTGAACTCAAGTACTCCCTCAAGGCAAGAACACTTTGTTCTAGTAAACTGGCATTCTGTGATGCTCACCTTCCCAACATGATTACTGAAGACAAAATAGGTACATAAGCAAATGTGGTGATGAAAGCTGATGGTGCCTGGCTAGCAAAAGATATAGTGTCTGGGGTCTTAAAGACTTGAAGATAAACAAGTGTCTACCTAGTTCAGAAGCAACAAAGCCCACAAGGAAGAAGCATACCAGCCTGTACAATCACAAGGTGTTGAAGGGATCATGTATCAGACATCAAAGAACAAAAAAAAAAATCATATCATTGTGAATGAAGGGAAGTGCGGAGTGGGGACCCAAAGCCCATCTGGATATCCCTCTACAGAAGGATCTTGGGGAGGAGATGAGCTAGTCAGGGTGCAGTGTAACAAGGATGAAGCATACAACTTTCCTCTAATTCTTTAACACTTCCTTCCTCCCCACTATCATGATCCCATTTCTACCTTACAAATCTGGCTAGACCCGAGGATGTACACTGGTACAAATAGGAACTAAAAACACAGGGAATCCGGGACAGATGATCCCTTCAGGAACAATAATGAGAAAAGCAATACCAGGAGGGTCAGGGGAAGGTGGCGTAGAAAGAAGGAACCGTTCACAAGGATCTGCACATAACTCCTTCCCATGGGGACCGACAACAGAAAAGTGGATGAAGGGACACATCGAACAGTGTACAACATAACAAAATAATGACAGCTTATAAATTATCAAGGGATCGTGAGGGAGGGGTGTGTAAAGGAAGAGAAAAAGTGAGGAGCTGACACCAAGGGTTCAAGTGGAAAGAAAATGTTTTGAGAATGATAATGGCAGCAAAGGAACAAGTGTGCTTGACACAATCGCTGGCTGGATTGTGAAAAGAGTTGTATGAACCCCCAGTAAAATGATTTTAAAAAGAAAGAAAAAAAGACAACAGACTTCAAAAGAAAGAATTCTACTACCAAACCACCACTGCGACCTAAGTCTAATATACTGCTGGGTGCCGTGGACTCAGCAACCCTATGGGACAGGACAAAAATGTGCCCGAGGGTTTCTGAGACTAATACAAACTATATCTAAACCAAACCAATCTCCATAGGGTCGATTCTGACTCACGGAGAGCCCACAGGAGAGAGTAGATAGGGTTTCTAAGGCTCTAAACTTCACAGGGACTGCCAAGAGAACAAACACTCTGTCTTGGAAGAAGCACAGCCAGAATGTCCCTGAGGGGCAAGGATGACAAGACTTCACTGTGGGATACAAAAGACTTTTCCCCATTTTTGTCTTCCCCAAAGATGTGCCAAACGTTAGAGGCCGTTTGCCAGCACATGGTGGAAGGTCAGATGCTTGGAGATCTTCTCCCTGAAGGCTGCCTGGTCTACTGTAGGTGGGGTTCACACCCTGCTGATGGTGGTTTCCATGGAGAGTCAGAGAACAGGTCAAACCTGTTTGGTGACATCCATATTAGGCTGCCATCCTGAATCTGGGATCGCCCATCTTGTCACATATGTGCCCCCAGTGCCTCCCCTTCCTATTGCATGTACACCCCTAGATTGTTCCCCTCTCATTACTATATTACCTATATACAACCTCTTCCTGTGACATATGTCTTCATCTGTAATTAGGGAGCTTACACGCTCCCCTCCCCCAAGGATACATAAGCCTTCGTTAGAAATAAAGAGCTCTCTCTCCCAGGCTGGTGCTCTCCCACCTCCCCCCCACACACACATACCATTTTCTCTCCCCTGTCCTCTCCGCCCATGTCCTTCCTCATCCTCACTCTCCTGCCCTCTCTGTCCACGGACCTGGCTGTTGAGATCATGGCTGTTCAGAAGGTGAGCATGCTACCATGAAATGTGTCCGGACTCCATTATCTCAATTTCTCCTATCTCATTACCTATGATTTTATTATAGTTTTTATATATCTCTACAGTACAATTGCACTTATCAAAGCTGTGATTAGTTGTGGGGGTGGGGGACCTGCTGGTTCCTTCCCCACCCTCCCCACCCCGTGGCAGTCACATAATCTGGAGTCAGTTTGAGGATTAAGAGTGTAGGGGTGGAGTGTAGCCTGTCAATCTGGAGGTAGCCAATGAAACCTCTGTGTGGCGTGACTTTCTCCTGAGAATTCTGGGAAATCTGGCTGTATTTCCCCCTTGGAGGTGAGAGACTCACTACTCACTACTCAGTCCCTTGTACTATTGACAAGACACAAGACTGACTCCCTGTGAGACATCCCGGAGGAGAAGCCACATGAGCTTACCATGATGGAACCAGACCTCGGAAGCCAGAAAAGTCACCTAGAGACTCTTGCCAGTGCTGAGATGCTTGAGAAGCCACAGAGAGTCACCTGCCAGCGCTTACAACACCACTGGATCCTAAGACTTTCTTACTCATGGGCCTGTGATTGTCCTGCAGTTAACATCATTGCATGTGCCTCGTGAATCTGAAGAAGACTTTATAGAATGGTATTGGACACATGGGCTAATATCAGACTTGTGGGATTGGACTAGACTGGGTTGGCATGCTTTCTCAATATTCCATTCCTTTTTCTTATACACATAAGCATTTCTATGGATTTGTTTCTCTAGTCTACCCAGACTAACACCGACCGCCACACACACACACTTTGTCTCACACACATTGGACGTGTTGTTGGGAGAGACCAGTCCCAGAGAAGGACATCACGCCTGAAGCCTCTGGCTTCAGAGGTCAGAACTGACTCAATGGATGGCGCCCAACAACCATCTTTATGGAATTGGACTGCTTTGCCTTCCTCTGATGGAGCAGCTGGTGGAGTCAAGCCACCAACTTTTCTTTTTTTCATTTAGCAGCCGAGTGATTGAACAACCAAGGCTCCTCAGTCTACTATTGCTACTGCTTCATTCAAGTTGGCCAACAGGCGGTGTCTGGGTGATGATCTAGATCTGTTCCTGTCTTCCAGAATTCACAGTCAAGGTGGAACAGGTACGTGTAGTTCTCATTTCGCCTTGCTTTTGAGAAGGAAAGGGCTAAAAGCCTTTGCCAATTATTTAAAAGCTGCATGTGCAGTGAGGGATGATGGTTGTGATGAGAAAGTGGTCAAGGGTAGGAGTTTGTGGTAGCTATGTAATTGCAATTTGTCAGTTTGAGCACTAAAAGTGTAGGGGTTGAGTCTAGCCTGTCAACCAGATCATAGCCAATGAGGCCTCCGTGTTGGCATGGCCTTCTCCTGAGAATTCTGGGAATTCCTGGATTTCCTCCTTGGAGGTGGAAGACACCTCTCTCTCTCACCTCACTCCCTGGGACACATTGCAGCTGATAAGACACATGGAACTACTCTAGTGCCCAGATCAGGACAAGCCACATGGACCTACCCTGATGCAGCCCTGAAAGCTAGAGAAACCACAGGGAGACCCCTGCCACCACGGAGAGGCTTATAATGCCACTGGATCCAAAGACTTTCTTCTACCTGCTGGCCTGTGAGCCTCCTGCATTCGACATCATTGAGTCTGAAGAGGACTTCATAGATTGATATGGAACATCTGGTCTAATATCAGACTTATGGACTTGAACTGGACTGGGTTGGGGTGCTTCCTTAATGTACCATTACGCTGTGTATAAAATTCTCTGTTATATACAAATGCATGCTTATGAATTTGTTTCTCTAGTCTACCCAGACTAACACAGGGTGGAGTCAATGTTTTCAAAGTGGGGCAAATTTAAATTTACATAACATTAAAGGGCAAGGAGTTATCCATCAGTCCGGTGTTCATAATACAGGAACAGCCCATATAAGAACATACTTACAAAAAATAAAAGTTAAAAAAAAATTTTTAAAAAGAACATACTTACACAAGCAGAATTGATTTGTTATTTTGCTCATGACCAAAATATTTTTGTTTGTTTTCAATGTCAGGGTATGGGACAAGTAACCAGGTGTTCTGTCTGAGTTATTATCTGGTCATGGAAATGCAACTCAGCTTCTCAGTGAATCCTTGGTACCTTGAAACACAGCGAAGAGCTGAGGAATTCCGAATGCCTCCAAAGACATGCCTGTCTTTTAGGCCAGGCTGCACAAAATAGTGGACCCTGGGGGCTGGAAGTGGCATTTCTCCTAGACCACTGAACAGACTGGCAGGGGGTAACCTTCAAGACTTAGTGTATGCAGGCGCTCCATCAAGTGTCTTTTAACCACCCAGACGCTGCCACACCCAGAGACCCTGGGTCAGGGTTTTCCGGAAGGTGTGTGGCTCTGGCAAATGCCACCTCGTCCTCCCATTGAGTGGCCTAGAGCCACAGGACATGGCCTTCCTCCAAGGTCCACGCCCTCCTGGGCAAGGATCGCCTGGGAGTGATCCCAACAAACTGGGAGCAGTCACAAGTCCATCGCGCACTCTGTGTCCTCTCTCAGCCCTCTCACTCAGCATCAGCATCCTATGTCCACCCATGAAATGACCCGTCACGGCTTCCCGTCTAGCACATGTACACCAAAAGCCACACCAAACTCACAGCCATCGAGCGGATGACAAGTCGCATCAACGCTGTAGGACAGGGTGAACATACGGTCCCTGTGAGGCTGTAACTCTGCGGGAGCAGACAGTCCCGTCTAAGGTGGCATCAAAGTCTGAACTCTGACAATATCTCTTACGATGACACCCATCACCTCCCAACTATTCACATTCTCAGCACTGCTTTAGTTTCTCCCTCTTCTCTTACCCTCCCCTCCCCACCTCCCCCTCTCTGTCTTTGCTTTGGCAACATCTCTCAGAAATCTGTCTTTCCTGCTCTCTGTTACCACCCCACCTGCAGGAGCCTGACCCTTCTGCCCCCTGGATCCTGAAAGCAACCGTCAGACTAACATCCCAGAGGCAAACACCGCTGCTAAGATTGCTCTCTTTCGGTGGCCTTTCGTGTGCCCCTCCCCCATCTCAAGTCTCTCATCCTAGTTTTCAAGCCTCAACCATGTGGCCCGAACTTACCACCCTAGTGCCTCAGGCCTACCCCTATGACTGCTCCCCTGCACCCCGACCCTATCAATGCAGAGCAAACACATTCTTGCCCAGGGCTATCTGTGGCGCTCTTCGAGCATGCCCGTCCACCTCCTCCACTCTCGAATTCATGGAGGATGGTTGATGGCAGCCGCTGCCTGAGGCGCTGAGCACACACAAGAAGAAAACCACCACCAAAGGGCCCTCCCCTGTGACGCCGACATTCGATGGACCCGGAATCCACACCCCCACCTTGTGAACCCACCTCTCACCCCGCTGGCTAGGCTAGCCCTTGGCACGTCCCAAGTCGCCCCTCACTGTCAGGGTTTCTCCCACTTACTGTTGGCATCGGGCGCCTGGCACACAAGCCTGGGGCCTGTGTCTGTTTGTCCCCCAGGTGCACTGCATGGACCTGGCTCACACCAGGGCTTCGGTTTAGTTTCTGTTGTCTTCAGGGACCTAACACCTTGCCCACGCACTTCCTGAGGCGCACGCTAAGTGCCTGGCTATGTTTTATAAACCTGCGTGCAGTAGAAGGGTGCCTGAGTTCAGCAGAAGGCCCACCAAACCGAAGCCCACCCTATCTACAAAGGTCAACCCCAACCCCTCCCCCGAGGTGCTCTGCAAATGCAGGGAGATCTCAAGTGAGAAAATGTTCTCAGGCTCCCCATACATAGCCCCCCTCCCACATAGATACACATATTTCTCCTGGAAATACATGCTGCAGTGAATCTGTCAACCAATTAATTTCTGAACTCCATTTAGTTTTAGCCATCAGAATGGATAGGCCTGGTTTCTGCCTTCACTAAGCTGTGCACGGTCAGTTATGAGAAGTCTCTCTCCCCCCTGCGCCATAGAGAAATGTCAGGTTTCATTCACTATGGGGCAGCCGCCTGTCCCTGTCCCATAGGCTCCCCAAGAGCCGGCTTCGCCTCTGCTGTCCACGGCGAGTTTGAGTGGAACAGGCCTGGGGGCTGCGAATCAGGCTGTTTTCTTTTCAAACTCACTGCCGTTTCATTGAGAAGCACCAAGAACATTCCACGGGGCCGCGCAGAGGGCGGGCGTCGGATGCCAGCCAGCGGGTCAGCAAACCAAGTTTTAGACGATGGAATAAAGAATGGGTCTTCGGTGCAGGCGGGGCAGCTCCATTCTCCCGCCAGCCTCCTCCAGGCGCCCGAGGTTCACACACAAGCAGCTGCTGCTGGGCCTCCCGTGGAAACCCGCTGGGGTCGCCAGGAGGGTGGTCACCATGGACCTCCAGTCGGCAGCAGCCGGTTCAGGCTGTTCCTTTCTGGGAGCCCAGAAATAATAGTGATGATGATGCGGGAGGAAGGAGTGGGGGGCAGGGGGGAGGTTTGGATGGGTGGGAGGCAGCACAAAGGGAGAGGGACTGATGATTTCAGCGTGGCGGGCGTGGGGGCTCACCGGTGGGCAGAGTCTTCTTGCTATTGGGGTTAGAGCTGGGGCAGCTTGTGGCTCCGAGAGCGCGAGCGTGGAGGAGGCAGAGGCGGAGGAGAGAGTGGGGAAGATCCTGACAGCAGGACCAGGGACGCGCTGTAACAGCAAGTGTGTGGGGGGACGGGGAGGTGGGGAGGCTGTTGCTGAACTGAGGTGCATCCCGGGGACCGTTGCGCCTTGCCATCTTGCTCTGAAGGAAAAGGCCGACTCCTTCTGCACTAGGGAAGGAAGAGGGTTGGTCTGGGAATGGACAGATCTGCCCACCCTTCAGCACCTGCACCAGCAGACGAGCTGAGCTCCTGGTAGTCTGGCCAGCCTTCGACCCCACCCCTGATTCTGAGCTCAGCGGCAAATGCCAAAGGAGAAGGTGAAAGCTTGGCCTTTTCCTTCTCCGAGCCTGTTTAACATCTCGATCCGTCGTTCGGGACATTTGAGCGGGTGTGAGGGGGGCTGGGGGCTCACTGGTTAAGCGCTCGGCTGCTGAAGGGGAGTAGGAGAAACAACCTGGGATGGCTTCTGTCAGGATCGCTCCCAGGAACCACAGGGGCAGGTCTCCTCCGTCCTGCAGGGTCCTTGAATATCAGAAATGGCAATAGGTTTGGTTTCCCATTTGGAATCTGTGACAGGAAGATTATAGCTAGAAAACAGTGCATATGTTTTTGCAGCGTAGACGCCCTAGCAGCACAGTGATTAGGTGTTGGACTGGGAACTGCAAGGTCGGCAGTTCAAAACCACCAGCTGCCCTGTGGGAGAAAAGAAAAAAATGGGGCTTTCTGCTCCCACGAAGGGTTA
>PVJH01019374.1:0-42943 GCA_004026705.1 Nesogale talazaci
AAAAAAAAAAGAAAATGATGATGGCCACACATGTCCAAAGATGCTTGACACACTGGGTGCATGCATGGATTGCGATAAGAGCTGCAATAAAACGATTGGAAGAAAGAGAACCCTCCAAGGGTCACCTTGAGTGGAAATCAGCAGGAGAACAACGCCATGTTTGCTCTGCTTCCTGTTCTTAACCCCAAGTTGTTTGAGGTGCTATCTGTGATGCTGCGCGTTCCCTTCCTTCTTGGGTGCCTTTTTAGGGACAAAGATAGCTTTAAAGTTTCTAATCCCATACATTGCGTCAGTCTGCCAGCGGCAGGAAGTTTATAGTGGTGACTCCAGTTTGAGAATGCTGATCTGAGAGATAGCAGCCGCGTCTGGTTAGCAAAACACAGATGCGGGTAAGCTTCCTGGCTGTGGGCCTGTCAGAAACCCTCAGGACACTAGTGGTGCTCGTCGGCCTCGGAGGCGGCGGTCTGGATGGTCCCAGAGCAGGCAGTTTTGCAGAGCTGAAGGCCAAGGGGACATCTGGG
The DNA here is from genome assembly GCA_004026705.1 of Nesogale talazaci. Lineage (NCBI taxonomy): Eukaryota > Metazoa > Chordata > Mammalia > Afrosoricida > Tenrecidae > Nesogale > Nesogale talazaci. The sequence continues at coordinate 522 of PVJH01019374.1, forward strand.
ATCAGCCTCAGAACGTCCGTGAGTTCAATGTGGGAGAGCAAAGCCTTCAGAAGTCAACTCCAGGAACACAGGCTCCAGCACAGTTTCCAAACCTGCGGTAAACTCACTCTTGCAGAAGCCTCCTTTCAAAATGATGAATATATATGTGTGTGTGTATGTGTATATATATATACACACACACACATATATATATGCTCAATCGTGAAAGAGGAATGATAACAGGTGAGTCAACACATGGAAAAAAACGTCCCAGGTCTGCAATGATCAAATTACTTGAATTGGCAACTTATAAAGTACAATAATACTTGCTCCTATGCAATTAGCAGTGACTTTTTAATAAAATGGCAAGGAGCGCGTTTTAGTGGATATAAAAGAAAGAACCCAATCCACTCGCTCTCCACTAGAGTGATGTGAATCGAGATCTTTGGCAGTGCAGCTATGCGATGATAGGCTTTTTAAAAAGTTCCTTTGTTGTGTACAAGGGGAAATTAATCATCCTTTGGGAAAGTAATTTGATGAAATGTCATGACCCTTAAAAAGTCCGTCATTGTGAATCTGGTCTTAATGCTTCAGGAATCCATCCTCCAGTCATAATTCTACCTAACAAGAACAGGATACATGTCTAATTATTAATAGCTCTCTTGATGGTCAACATAGAACCATGTTGTTCAGTAGAAGCGTTATTTTGATTTATTTTCTCAAAACAGAAGCATCAGGGGGACTGATTTGATTTCATGATGATGTAGTTATGTTAATCCTCTTATTTTTAAGGTTGATTTCTGTATGTATCCCATGTCATATTATGCAGTGTTTTAAAAATATGATTCACTCCTCCATGAATTCTTGTGGGAAAAGCAGCTGGAATTATGTGTCTTTCATTGACTTCTGTGTGTGCCTTACTTATCTAGTGCTACCATGACAAAAATGCCACACATGAAAAGGTTTAAAGAACCAGAAGTCGACCTTCTGAGCGTTCAGGAAGCTAGAAGTCTAAATTCAGGGACTGGTTCCTGGGGAGGCCCTGCTTTATCTCTTTCAACCTCTAAACTGACTGCCGTGCCGCCCATGCAGATTCATGGCTACGCCATTGGACAGGGTAGGATTACCCCAGAGGGTTTCCTCCGCTGTCACTCTTTTCGGAGGCAAACTGCCATGTCTGTCCACCTTAGCAGGGGCTGGCCGGTTCTGACTCTGGAGTCTCTGCACAGCAACTGAGCACCCACCCCCTGGCTTGTACCATCAGGGTGCCTTAAGAGCTGGCAACCCTTGGAGTTCCTTGTAGTTGCACATGCATCTGTCATGGATGTCTGGCCTCAGATGACATCTGCACCCTGTGCGTCTCGGTGTCTGTTCTGCCCTTTTTGTGACTCAGGAGCAATAAGGATCCACCCTAAACTTGTATGGTGTCATTAACACGACAAAAGAAACCCCTTATGTATAAACTGGATCCTACTCACTGATAACAGGGGCCAGGGCTGTAGCACATATCTTGGGATTGGGAGTAGAGGGACACATAATTCAATCCATAATAACATTATGTAAGCCAAATGTTGAGTCTTTAATTTCACTTACTCCTTTCTTTATGGATACTAGATTAAAAATGGCCACCTACTTGGTTAGCCCAGTTGAGGGACTACAGAGTGCTTGTCAAAATGGAATAAGTTGGGTTGCCTGTATGCAATGCGGATTTCAGGGCTCCATTCAAGACCGACAATCAGAATCCACATTTTTAACCATCATTCACATTTTTAATGCGTCAGAGGTGATTCTCTTTGTTTCTTTCTTTAAATTTTATTAGTTCTTTGTTGATAAGATACACAACAAAACATACACCACTTTAGCAATTCTAGATGTATAATGAAGTGACACCAATTGATATGCTTTTGGTGCTATAACTGTTCTGATCTTCCTGTTTCTGGATTGGTCTTTCCTCATTAGCGTAAACTCACTGCCCCTCATGCTTCTGTCTAATCTTTCAAGTTGTCTGATCCATTTGATCCCATCTAGAGTTCTTAAAGGAGCACAGTGCTCAAGAAAGACATTTTTTTCTAAACCATGATATTGTTGGATTTTACAATGAATTCAGAAAACATATTTGGGGTTTAAATTTAAAGGTTATCTTTGGACAATAGTTTCAGGGGTTCCTCCACCCTCTAAATCCCCCAAAGGTCTAGACTCTATAAGAATTTTAAATTCTGTTCTACATTCCCACCTCTTAAATCAAAATTCTCTTGTGAAATCTTTGATGAATGAAATGTTCAATGACCATCGCTGGGCACCATCCAGTGCTTCTCATTTCATGACAAAGGAGGCATTTGTTCATGGAGGCAATCACCCATTCATTCCATAACCTCTTCCTTTTCCAGACTCCCTTTCTTCCTCTCTTATTCCCAGTGAACAGAGATCAATTGTTGCACTTTGCATGACCACTTGCAAACTTTTAAGATCCCACACAGAATAGAAACACTAACCACATTGCTCCACCGATTAACTGAGATGTCCCATGTGGAACCATGATCCTGACTTCCCAAACCAAGAAATCAAATCCCATGAGGATTTTGGTTATACATAAGCAGGCTTAGCAGTTATTTCATTTATTTACTTACTGTGGCAGTTATATAATTGTCAATTTAAGGATTAAGCATGTAGGGGTAGAGTCTAGCTTGTCAATCAAATCATAGCCAGTGAGGCTTCTGTGTGGGCATGGCCTTCTCCTGAGAGTCCTGGGAAATCTAGTACTTCCTCCTTGGAGGCAGGAGACACCTCCATTTCTCTGCTGACTTCCCTGGGAGACATTGCAGCTGACAAGACACATAGAACTACCCAAGTGCCCTGAGCCAGCAAGCCACATGGATGCAACCAGACCCCTGAAGCCAGAGCGCTGAGATGCTTACAATGGCACTGGATCCAAAGATTTTCTACCCATTGGCTTATGATTGTCCTGCATTTGGCTTCACTGCATGTGTTTCGTGAGTCTGAAGAGGGCTTCATAGACTGGCATAAGACATAAGAGCTAATATCAGACTTATGACTTTGGACTGGACTGGGTTGGACTGTTTTCTCAATGTTCAATTGTTCATATTATAATGGGGCTGAGCCCCGGTGGTGTAGTGGTTGTGCGCGGGACTGCAGCCCACTGGGATGGAGGTTCAATTCCAGCTCCACAGGAGCAAAGGTTGGGCCTCCTACTCCCACCACCAGAGGGCAGTGATGCCCCAAAACAAAAAAACAAAAACCAAAAAAACCAATTGTTCATATTATAAACCTTTCCCTTATACACATATGAGTGTCTCCATGAATTTGTTTCTCTAGGCTACCCAGACTAACACACTTACTTACTTTTTTTGGGGGGGAGGGGATATAAATATATAACAAATTGACTTTTTACAGGTGTGCAACTTAACTTACTGGGAACAATGACAATAATTAGCTGTACAATCATACCCTTGTGCTGTGCATATATGAGAGAGCTTCAAAAATTCTGGCAAAACCTCATTTTAGTTACATTTTAGTTACATTTACCCATGAACTTTCAGAAGCCCTCTGTATGTCTCTCCTCAACCACCATGCTGTTGCTCATGGCAACAGCAGAGACTCAAGAGAGAGAGGAGACACGCAGATCCTTTTGAGGCCTGGTCTGGACCTTACACACACTTACAGTTGTCACCGCCCATTAGTCAAAGCAAGACAAAGCCTCACCCCAGAGCCAAGGGGAGGAAGAAGAAAATGTCTTTTCAGCTGCTGGGGTCAACTTTCAGTTAGTATTCAGTGTGTAACCCGGAAACTCCAGTGCACCTTTCCTGATCAAAGGTGGGCAGATGGGGAACAAAATTGCTCATAGGACCTATATTTTCTGAAGCCGTTAGATGGCAAGAACTCCAGGAACTGCTTCCCTGAGATAATCTTTAAACAATAAACCAAAAATATCCCCTGAAGTCTTCTTCAACCCAAACAATAGCTCATCTTCATTAATTAAGAGTCTCTGATGAGCTGATACCAAGGTCTCAAGTAGAAAGAAAGTGTTTTGAAAATGATGATGGCATATATGTACAAAAGTGCTTGACACATGGATGGATGGATGGATTGTGATAGGAGCTGTACAAGCCCCTGATAGAATAATTAAAAAAAAAAAAGAATAGTATCTGGCTTCAGTGTTGCTTTTTTTCAAACAACTCTCTGTAGGGGACGACGCTGGAACAGGCCAGCTTGAATGGTTAGGTGGGAAGCTTAAGGAGCAATGGGTTGGTGCTAACGGGGGAAGAACAACTCAGAAAAAGAGAAGGACAATGTTTGCACAACTTGTCGCATGCAGTCAATGTCACTGAAATGTACATATAAAATTTTAAAGTGGTGTTGTTCTGTCATGTGGATTTTTAACATTAAATGGCACACACACTATTTAAAAATACAAAACAGAGGAGCGGGGTATAAAATATATTTTAGTTAAGGAGCATCAAAGTTTCATGGCAAAGGACATGGATATGTGGAATGATGAAGCACTGAGGACATCTCTGAAACCGACCCAACACCACATCTGAAAACGCATTGTCATCCTCATCCTCATCCTCAAAGAAACTTCTTCAAAAACAAACAAGCAAACAAAAAAACAGAAAACACTGCCATCGAGTCCTTTCTGCATTATAGCGACTCTGCAGAACCGAGTAGGACTTTCCCCAGGGGTTTCGGAGACTGTCGTCGAGAGCAGAAAGCCTCATCTTTGTCCCGAGGAGGGGCTGGTGCTTTCAAACTGCTAACCTTGTGGACAGCAGCCCCCAAAGTAGCCTACTAGAAGGCTCCAAAGAAATGTGTTAGGGCCCAAGTATTAAACTTTTAATCGCAGGGCCACGATGCCATTTCGACAGAAGACCTGACATCGCAATCCCATTTAGGCAGCACAGCTCTTAGCATATCATAGACAATGAGAAAAAGATGAACACCAAGCCCAGGAGATATTTGAAGATCTATGCAATGTTATGCCTTGAGTCCTGGCAAAGAAGAGCAGTCTCCTAACTGGTGATTTTCCCTCAGTTGCCTGACCATCTCCAACAGGGGTGCTGATAGACTAGCCAGTCATTCTCCAAAATATATTGTAATCGAGTACAGCTTGCACCCCCTGGGGTCAATTTGGTTCAGCTTCTGCTTTGTCAGTGAAAAACATGTTATCATTAATTTTTAATAATCTATACTTGAATGAGAATAGTAATGATCAAATATTATGAAAGAAGCAACTATTGAATATGTATGCAATTCAAAATATTTTTATATGTCTTACTGGAAAGCTACAGTTTGTTTCCATGAGCATAAAGTTTCACTCTGTCTCTCTGTCTCTCTCTTGCATACAGTTTTTAATCAACATGTTTGTGGGGGCAGATTTAGTGCTATTTCCCTGATTCAGATCTTTGGCGTTTTAAACTCAGAATAGCCATGTCCACAACATGCTTAAACCTTCAGAAAAGTTTATGAAGCAAATGTCAGGGGTGATCCTGGTTTCTGATTTCCATTTAACTTAATTTCAGTTGCTATTTTGCTTAGTTTAATAAATAAACTTGCTTGCTTAAGATAACACCGGCTCAGATGTTTATCAGTAGCCTTAGTCATCTCTCTTAAAAAACCTAACCTTTTAACTAGGACTCTCAAATACTTAAACTTGAATGCATGTGGAATTACTTAGACATCTGAATTTTCTATGGCCTGCTGGTGATGATGAAGCCACAAAAGAATCCCGCACTCATCTCTGATAGGAGTGGGACTTGGTAGCACTGAGTTCGATGTGTTTAGACTTGCATTGAACAGGTTGAAACCTGCTTTCCAGATCTGGAGTTGAGAGTTGGGCACATGCAATCACGGGATAAAACAGGCATTTCCTTTGCAAGCTGTCACCCAGTGGGGATCAGGTGGTACTAACAGCACTCTCACAGTCTGAGACACTAGAAAGCTTTGTGCAGCTTCATCTCTATGGGGTGCTGACCTCTTCCCTTTCTCCTTATAGCCTCATAAATGTAGGTTAGAGCCCACCACCAGTGATGCTCCGAGTTAAGCCATAGATCAGAGAGTTTTTTTTTGAGGAAAACATATTCTGGAAAGGATATGAAGCAACTCAAATCTCATACACCACTCGGGAGAATATAACAGGACCCACGTACTTTGGAAAACAGCTTGGCAATTTCTCACAAAGTTAAACCTACCTTTACCTTAAACCAAAAACTCAAGGCTATTGAGTCAACTTCTTCTCATCATAACACTTTCAGCCAGAGTGAAGGGCCACTGAGGACTTCCCAGGGTGTAATTTTCATGGAAGCAGATTTGCCACCTCCTGCCACCCCGGAGCAGGCTGGTGAGCTCAAACCATCGGCCTTTCCCTTAGCCATCCTGTGATAAGCCATGGGGCCACCAGGGCTCCCAAGCACTTCTTATTTAACAAACATGCACGATGACCGCTAGGTGTTTACCCAGGAAAAAGGGTGTCTCCCCCCCTAAAGACTTATACAAGAATGTCTGTAACTCTGTGTTTTTAAATTGTATTCCTTGTAGCCCCAGTTGGAAACAGTGCATGTGTCTATAAATGAATGAGTGGGTCACCAAAGGTGCCGTATCCAAACAATGGACTACTATTCAACATTAATAACAAAACCAAACCCTACTGATATACTCACCAACACAGATAAGTCTTGAAAATGTCATACGAGAGGAAAGTTGGTACAAAACGTCTACGTTGTATGATTTCATTTGTGTGGAATTGTATGAAAAGCAAACTAATCTACAGGGGCACAGGAAGATCAGCGTTTCCCTGGAATTGGGAGTGGAGTCAGAGACTGGCTGCAAAGGACCCAGGAGAAAAGATAGAAATGAATTTTGATTGTCATAGTGACAGAGGTGTACAAAGGTGTCAAAGATCATTGAGGTGTACATTTAAAATGGGTACAGGGTGTTATGCCCCAATGATACTTCAATAAGATAGGAAAATATGCTGACCAACAGTGTATAGCCTGAGGCAGAAATGGACAAGCAGAGAGATGACTCTCAAACCCAGTGTCCCTTCCCAAAGTCATGCACTGACTTCTCACGCAAACAGGCACCATGTGGAGAGGTGGAAGTCATGGGTTCTGCCAGGCAGCTAAGGAAGGTGGGCTGAAAAGCAGAAACTGAGTTCTTTCCAGACAGAGGAGTGGAAGGAAGGGACCATTTAAGCCAAGGTTCAAAGGTCGACAGTTTCCTAATGTGTTTACAGAACTTTAACAACCTGGCATGGCAAGACAAAGTTCACAGGGTGAGCCGAGTCGGGGGTGCAAGTTGGAAAATCAGGTTGGTATCAAGGAAAGAAAGGACTTGAGAACCATAGTTAGAGGCCTTTGGCCTTCATCTTAAGACACTCAGGTGGAATAACATTGCAGGTGCTGGACTGCTACCTGAATGGCAGTCAGTGCCAACACACTAGCCATTCCTTGAAAGAAGGATGCGGCCGCCTGCTTCTATTAAGATGACGGCTTTGGCAACCTCATGGGACCACTCTACGTTCAGGAGCAGGGTCGCTCTGAGCTGCACTTTGATCAACAGCACTGGGTCTAGACTTGACCTTACAGTCCACAGAGAAGCTTTCAACGGCTTTAATGCTTGGTGCGGCTTGAATTCTAGAAAGATGAGCTACGGAGAGAGAACCAGAAGGGAAGGTCCAGGGCAGGGTGAGCTTCAGGAGGTCCAGCCTATTTTAGTCTGTCTCCAGAGAGCTAACTTGTAGATCTTACTGTATACCATTTCCCAAACATATCCTATTTCAAGAAACAGTAAATTCTCATACTTTCTTTTAGCATCTTGGAAATGCTCCCCACTCCCCCTCCCAAAAGTGTGTGTTGCCCCAAAACTAATCAAAGTAGTTTGTAACAACCCTCCACCCCCAACTGTACCCTTGTGGTGTAGTGGATTAAGCAAAAAGGTGGACGATTCCACTCCTCCAACACTCCCCTTGAAGAAAGATGGGACTGCTTGCTTCCATGAAAATGTAGCTTTGTAAACCCCATGGAACATTTCTTCTCTGCCCTAGAGGGTCACTCAGTCAGAACTGATGGCAGTGAACGTCTTCTTTCAAGAGTCCTGGGGTGGAGCAAACAGTGAAGCACTCAACTACGATTGAAAGGTTGTTCATTCCAACCCACACAGGAGTATCTCAGAAGACAGGCCTGCCAATCAGCTTCTGAAACGTCAGTCTTGAAAACCTTATGGAGCTGTAGTTCTGCTCTGTGCACTTGGCTCTGTGTGACTAGGAATAGACCCAAAAACAATGAACAAAATTGAAAATACACTTTAAAGTCTCTGATTTGCTATTTCTCGCTCCTTCTCACGTTTACTCTTTCCTTGTTAGAGAATCATCACTTTATCCCAGATTCAAGAAATGCTGTCATTAGCCTGAGTTCTGATGTTCCCTTTAAGCAAGTCTGATGGGAGTTAGGGCTTCCTTGCGTTCCAGCAAGACGCCGACCGTGCTGGGCGTTACTTTGCTTCACCTCATTCTGAATGTCGGAGGGATCAGCATAAAGGAGCAGACCTAAGCAAAGGAGTTATGTCTACTGGGAAGATACTCCTACCTTTCTCCTCACGCCATCGCTACTCCAGCTGTTGGATCTGACACTCACCCAGGGTGCGTATGCAACACACACGCCCTGGGCTCTTCCTGCGTAGCGTGTGACTCAATAGTTCTGAAACTGTCACCTTGAATCGGTGTGTGCAGCAAAGGCACAAGGTCACGGTTATGAATGACAAATGTGAGAGACTGTGAGAAGACTCTGTCTGCTTTGTTGGCAGCAGTGGTTCTCATCGCAGCTCAGCTTCCAGGATGTGGCCATCGTGTTCACATGACTGCTTCTCCCCGAGACAGGACAGGGCCGACCCCAGGGACATCAGCAGTGCAGAGTAGTGAGGTGGGCCCCAAGAATGCTGTCCCCACTTCTTCCTAACTTCTCCTGCAGGGACTGGGCTGTCTGGAACTTACCAAAAAAGTAAAAAAGATGTAGGGGCAGGGTCTGATCTTCTCTGACTTCTCAAGGTGAAGGAGAATCAAAGTCAACACCAAGGTGTTGAGTAGTCCAAGGTCTATTCTTATGCGACAGAGGCCAGGCAGGCCTCAGCCCTCCAACTTTCTTTACCAGTTTTGCTGCCAACCATCTCTCCCACGGCACTGTCTGCTTCACGGCTGGGTCACTAATCACCTGCATTGTCCACACAGAAGCTACAGGAATTACTCATAACTATGAGGTTTGTCTTAGGCTTGCCAATGATGCTTATATATGTGCATATATAACGCAGTGCCATGAAGTCAAGGCTGACGCATAGTGGCCCCCTGTGGGTTTCTGAAAGTGTAACTGTTTGGGGGAGTAGTAAGCCCCATCTTTCTCCCTCTGAGCTGCTGGTGGTTTCCCAGTGCTGGCCATGCGGATTGCAGGCCCAGCATGACCACAACTCAACCAGGACTCCTGTGTGTTTACACAGAGAGGCTGATGTCAAGAAAGTGGGTCACACAATTATAGAAGCAAGCAAGTTCCAAATCCATGGGCCAGGTGTTAGGTTCAAGGCTTCTACTGCCATGGCTGAAGGGGCTGATGAACCCCAGATGAGTCAAAAGATGATAGGTTTGTGCCAGCAGAGGTGAACGAATGCATGTCAGATGACGGGCTGCTGGTGACTCCCAGGATGGGCAGGCAATATGGCATGGGGTTGGCTCAGATCCAAAGAATCAGAATTAGTTGAGTCAGGTGCAGCATTCAGACCCAGTGAAAAGCAAACACGCTATTCTGCAGCATCTACTTATATTGGAAGCAGGCCACATCCTCAAAGAGATCTTATTGTTGAGAGATGATTACTATCTTTTGACAGCCAAGACACTGGAAATCTCAGCTCAGCCAATTTGCCGCAAACCTTAACTGCCACCGGATTTCCTAGAGACCATAGCAGGTTACAATTCAGATTGGAAGTGTTCAGCATACAGTTATTCCACTCAGGCATACATCTCTCTGGTCCTTGGCCTCTCAGCCAAGAATCCCGTTGACCCTTGCCTTAACTTATGCAGTGTTACAAAGCCCCCTTTGAACTGCTAAAAAATTCCCAAAGGACACTACACTCTACTATAATCCTTTGCCCAAAAGCATTTAGTCCTAGTCCATGGGGCAGCAAACCCCACTCTTCCAATTAAGTGCTTGGAGGTAACCTACTCTGCATGCAAGTCTCTTGCCCAAAGGCATTCATGTTTCCTACTGTCTGAGCTGGGAAACCCACTGCTCTGTCTTGTCCTTTTAGTGTTGCTGCTGCCACTGCTGCGGACTCACCACCATTTCTCTGGTGTCACTGTTTCCTAAATGGAGAAGGTACAATGTGCAGCCATCTTGGAGTCAAAGATCCCTGATGCCTACTTCTCAGACGACTCATTTTAAACACAATGGAATGACAAACCCACCAATCCTCTTGTAGATTTCCTCAGAACTGATCTGCACGGTTCTACCCAGACATTTGGGAGGAGCTACAAAGACTGGAGGTAGAAAAACCACGTCACGTAATGCTCTGCCCCACAAACAGGAAGCCCTGAGAACTCATAAAAACAAACCACTCTACTATCTCAGTAGCAAGTACTTCAAGAACATCAGAAATCCAAGATGTTAACAGCAAAGAGAGGAACTGTGCCGTCCCACAAAAGGTTGCTCAGTTTTTCTTGTATAGGGAGGTTGTGGCTGAGGTCATTTTGCTAGAACTTAGCAGAAACCTGAATGCTACGGGCTTGGTCCTCACCACCACCACCACCACCAAGGGGTTATGTTCTCTCCTTTTATTTGCATTTATAATCTGTATTCAATGCAAATCAACTCCAGAACATTAGATGTGACTATGAATCAAACTATAACTACAGAAACACTATGTACAAACCAAAACAGATGTATAGCATTCAGATAATGAAGTACAAAGATGTGTTCACTAGGAGTGGGAATAGTGATACCAGAAGGGTAGGGAGAAGCAGGGAAGAGGTAGGGGAAACTGATTGCAATGATTGACACATAACCATACACTCCGCTCCAGGGGGAAGAACAACAGAAAACACGGGGGAAGGGAGACAGCGGTTGGTGTGAGAGATGAAAATAATAACAAAATACAATCTATCAAGGAGGTTATGAGGGGAGGCGGGGGAGAAAATAAAAAAAGAACTGATGTCAAGGGCTCAATAGAAAATAAACGTCTAGAAAAGAATGAAAGCAACCTTGTACAAACATGCCTGATTCAATTGGTGTACGGATTTTGATAAGAATTGTATGAGCCTCCAATAAAATGATTTTTTAACGTGTTCATTATCACCCACAATAGCTTGAGATCTGTTGGGTGTGGTGTTCCTGTAAAGAGGTTTCTGAAAATGAGGGGAAGTTATTTTAGTTAGTAAAGCTCCTGTCTTCCTATTAAGTCCCAGCACATCTGAGCATCAGCAATTGGTCATGCTAACAAAAGATTTCATGAAGTGTCTCTTCATGAAAGAGACACAAAGATGTTTGTGCACCAAGGCAGTTGTAAAAAGATGTACTTTCCAAAACCAAGCCCACTGTAGGTTTCGGACCAGATTCTAAGTATCTGAAACTACTGATTCATACACAAAGTGTTCTAAATGTGACTACTCTGATTCTTAAGGTTAAAAATAAAAAGGATTTTCAGAAAGCATGTTATCAGTTTTTGTGAATGTAATGCAAGTTAGCTTTCATTCTCCACTTCTCAAATTCTTGAGTCTTAGTGTCTTCACATTAGCAATTTTTTTTAATTAAAATTCCAGACTTCTTTTAGTTCACTTTCAGAACAGGTAGATTTTGAAATCCTAGAAAGCACTTCACCTATGCAGAAACAAAAAGGCCCATTTTGAAATGAATTGAAGCTAATGCGCTCCCTACTCTCAGGAGTCCGTTTAACTAAATGAATCCAGTGTCTTCCTTGGAGAGGAGTGGGTGGTAGGAAGTGCCTACCATTTGACTTTGTAAGCTTGAACCTAGGGCACATTCCAAGCCATTAGTCCACACACCATGCCCTCTACACACACAGTCAAAATGTAATGTCAAATCCAAAGACTCAAAGCAAGAGTGTTCCTCTGATCGTGTCCAACTTCATCTAAGCCAGTGGTTCTCAACTTTCCTATCAGACAATTATTCATGTTGTGGTGAACCCCCAATATAAAATTATTTTTATTGCTATTCATAACTGTAATTTTTCTACTGTTATGAATTGGGCAACTCTTGTGAAAGGGTCATTCGACCCCAAAGGGCATGTGACCCACAGTTTGAGAACCGCTGACCTAGAGGATCTCACCCTTAAATTGTTGCTGCTGAAACAGTACACAGAGAATTTTCAGTAACCCTTGGCGGTTCTTCTAAGGTGCACATCAATAAAACCCTAGGAGCTCTGGATATGCACAAATCATTTTATGGCCTTCTAGACCAAATGAACGAAACAAAAACAGAAACCTCCATTCCACCCCGACTTTTTATCTGGATAAGATAAAAACATTTCTTTCTTTTTCTTGAAGATCCCATTTTAAGTGTTCCTGTTGCGTAGCCAACATCAAAGGATCAGATCTTCACCTTGGACTTGTAACTCCAGCACACTGGTTATTGGCATTCACCACCGAGTCAAAACTTTCTTGTGCTCTTCAAAGCCATGAAACATCAGATGTTTTCTGTGTCTATAAAATAAAGTGTGTAGATTCCATGAAGATCTGGATTGTCCTGGCCACACTGGACTTCCAGCTGCCATGTGGATTGGGTTTAGAAGCTGGGGGGGGCGGGGAGGAGAGTGATGAGTGAGGGGGGAGAGGGGGTGTAGAGATATTCTGACTCTCTTAGCAATAGGGATGCAGAAAGGAAGAGCAAGACCAAGAGGAGATTGGCTGTATGCTGCAGGGAACCTGCGTTTCCCTTGATAGTGTCATTGGGGGCATTTCTCTCAGTCGATTTATACTGGGAGGAGTTCCATGAAAGTGTATGATGGTCATCGAATAATCCTGCACAGAGAACAGCAGTGCTAGGAGCAGCAGCCCCAAGCACTACATGGCTCTGATGCTTGAACCACGTCTTCTCTGCCCATGCTCAGTGAGGTGTGCCAGATGCTGAGGGTGGCCATTGACTTCCAGGGTGAATGTGGCAAGGTGTGGGTCTGATTGTTTGAAGTTTGTTCGACTCTGGGGACTGGGAGAACTCAAAGGATAATATCTGGTGGTCTCTAGTAGTCCTGTGAGTTGAATTGGTGGGAGACATAAAGAGAACAACAGAAACAAATGGGGGTGGTAGGATGCATTTTGTTGTTTTTGTTTGCTTGTCATGACCTTGGAGAGGTTTTGTTTCAGATACTGAATGATCACACAAATGAAGCTTTCCAATATGCCTAGATGAGTTCTGCTGGCACAGTGGTTAAGCACTTGGATGTCAACCAAAAGGTCAACACGCCACAAACAAATCTGTCTTGGAAGTACAGCCACGATCCTTCTCAGAAGCTAGGTTGGTGAGACTTCATGTAATGTCCCTTGGAAATGTAATACCAGAGACCAGGCCCCGGAAAGGAACAACAATTTGGTTTAAGTACTGCTGTTGTTGTATTTGGTGGTGGTAGTGGTACGTGTTGTGGAGTTGATTCCAATTCATAATGACCCTGCACAATAGAAGAAAACATTGCCAGGTTTTGCAGCATCCTCAGAATTATTGTTATTTCTGAGCCCATTGTCTGCAGCCCCTGTGTCAGTCCTTCTTGTTAAGGGTCTTCTGTTTCACTGACCTTTCCAATCCCGAGTATTGTGTCCTTTGCTGGAGACAGTTCTCGATCTCAATAACATTCCAAAGCATATAAGGCAAAATCCACCAACCTCAGCTCCAAGGGGCTGTATTTCTTCGAAGACAGATTTGTTTGTTCTTCGGGCAGTCCATGGTCCATTTGAAAAATTTCTGCCAACGCCGTACTACAAAGTAATCAATTCTTCCGGAGTCCCTTAATCATTGTTCAATTTCACATTTGCATGAGTTGATTGAGAAGACCGTGGCTTGGGTCAGACACATCCTAGTCTTTAAAATGACATCCTTGCTCTTCAATATTTGAAAGAGGTTCTGGGAGGCATATTTGATTTCTTTCCAGAAGCAGTGATTGTGGACCCAAGAAAAATGAAATCCTTACCCACTATAATCTTTTTTTCACTTATGATGTTATTTCTTGGTCCAGTTGTCACATTGAGCTGAAATTCATACTGATGATTGCCGTTTTTGATCTTCATCAGCAAGTGCTTCAAGTCTGCCTCATTCTCAGCAAGCAAAATTGTGTTATCCATACAATTGTCAGTAAGCCTTCCTCCAATCTTGTGTCACCAGATCTCTGCACAGAAAAAAATTAAATTCCAGTTTCTTGGATTATTTGCTCAATGTACAGAAATAACAGTAGTGAAATAATGCAGTCCTCACATACACCTATCCTGATTTTATGTTATGAAAGATTCCCTTGTGCTGTCTGTGCATCAATGTACAAGTTTCACATAAGCTCAATGAATTATTCTGGAATTCCCATTCTTTACAAAGTTATGGGGCTGAGCCCCCGTGGCGTCAGTGGTGGAGTGCGGGACTGCGGCCCGCAGGCTTGGCGATTCAAATCCAGTGGCAGCTCTCAGGAGCAGCGCTGGGTAGCTCCCACGACCACCAGAGGGCAGTGATGCCCCCCCAAAAAATAACAAAAAAACAAAACAAAGTTATGATGTAATTTGAAAAAGAGGAGTGACCTCTAGGAGATGGATTGTTAACAGTGGCTGAAAAAATGAGCTCCAACATCACAATGGTGAGAATGACCGCACCCTCCTCGGTTGTTCCCAGAGTCCACTGTGAGTCGGAATTGACACTACACCGAACAACAGCAATAGCAGTCACAGCACGACAGAACGAGGTGGTGGCTTGCTTCCGTGAAGCTTCCGGAAAACCAAACTCCTGTCCATCAAGTCACTTCTGACTCCTAGGGACCCCATAGGACAGGGTAGAACTACCCACTGTTGTGGGGTCCCAAACCTCAAAGCTTTACAGGAGTAGAAAGACTTATCTTTCCCCTGAAGAGCAGCTGGTGGTTAACAGCCCAGTGAGTAACTCTATACCAGGGGTCCTCAAACTTTTTGAACAGAAGCCAGTTCACTGTCCCTCAGCCCGTCGGAGGACTGGACTATAAGTTAAAAAAGCAAACAAACTATGAACAAAATTTGCTGAGAGAACAGGATGAGTTGGCTGCTAAATAGGAAGGGAAAGGTGGCCAAAACACCCACTGGGCCAGATAAATGTTCTCGGTGGGCCGCATGTGGCCCGCGGGCCATAGTGTGAGGATGTCTTATGGGGCATGTTTACTTGGTCCTACGGAGGAGCTGCTATGAGCTGGAATTGACCTGGCTGCAGCACTTGCTTTTGGCATCTTAACTTGACTCTTCCAGAGACAGAGGTGTATGAGTGCGCATACTCTAATTGGGACATTCAGGGACATCTCTGGTGATGTGGGGAAAGGCTTCCAGAAGGGACTGCAGCCACTGAAGAGAATTCTGTTAAAACAGTTAGCATAGGGGGAGGCTGGAATGGAATCCATTGGGGAGCCAGGGGGGACCGCGTAAACGGTCCCACAGGAAGGTCAAGGAAGCGGATCTTTTTATAGAGCACACCTGACTTATGTGTGGAGCACTGCTCACAGAGTGACAGGTGGGATGATGTGTTCAAGCTCTGACACTTCTGCATTCTGGAAAGGCGTTGAGGAGAGGTGACCTCCTAGGTTCGCGAAAAAGCAAAAAAAAAAAAAAAAGGCACCAAAAACTTTTGGGTTCAAAGATGCAGGTAGGGACCATTGACAGTCAGCCAGAGGACAAGGAGTGAGTGAGATCCAAAGGACATGAGTAGGAGCGGGTCAAATAAAAGGCAACAAACCAAAGCTGACTCATGGCAGCTTCTTGAGTTATAGAGCAGAACTGCTTCATAGAATTGCTCTGATTGTCATCGTTACAGACGCAGATTGCCAAGCCTTTTTTCCACTGCCACACGGAGTGAGTCTACACTGCCAACCCTGAGCTTGGAGGTGTAACATACACCATGGGTGCTACTCAGGGACCCCAGGGCACTGACAGTATCTGTGATATTTTATTCATCCCAACACTGAATTTAAGGTATCTGAAAAATTTAAGCATGACCGGAGGGACACAAATTAATCCTTTCTTTGTAGCCAAATGGCATCCTAGGAACATAGCTAGTTTAACCTTCTGTGTTCCCATTCACCTGGCGGAGAGTAGAACGGTTTGCTTTGAATCACAGAGTCAGTCATGGCTGTTTTTTATGACTTTGCTGGTATCTTCCTCTTTTTATAAAATTTTAATTTTTTAATTAGATGATCATTTTTGGGGGGACTTTTATAACTCTTATAACAAGGGAATAATGATGCCAGAAGGGTAGCAGAAGGTGAGGAGGGGAAAGGAGGACGGGGTACCTTCTCTTTTACTGCTTGGGGTGGGTTGTGTGCCTGTCTTCACAGCACCATGTCTTCTGAGCAAGTGTCTCTAGTCTGCTGGGAGGTGGAAAGCAGATAGAAAAATCAATTACTCAGGCTTGTTGAAATTATATGTAAAAAAAGATGACTGTATGGGCATGAGATCACCCATGAACATTTTTGAAAGCTTTTGTGACCTCCAGTGTGAGTCCTCAGGGACTCTGTCTTCCTCTTCCTTGAAACTTAGCTAAGTATGGTGGGTCATTAGAAAGTGCCTTTGGGACAAATGTATGGTATTCCTGTTGAATGGATGAGTGTCTCTTCCTCTGTGACTATAGAGGAGAGACCACTTTGTTCTTAGCTGAGACTTTGTGGGGGAAGACAAATGGTTAATTAAGATCACTTGAAATTTTTACAGTTTAGGTTTCAAAATATGCATAATGTAGATGACAGAGCAAGTCTGAGGAACACAAATTTTATTAGGAGAAATTAAGAAAGAGCAGATGAGGATTTTATTTCATACTAATGGAACAAAACCCAAGCCAAGTTCAATGCTATCAAATTAATCCAACTCATAGTGATTGTGTTTGGGTAGACTAGAGAAACAAATTCATAGACACTCCTAAGTATATAAAAAAAGAGCTTTATATAAAGAGTAGTTGTATATTAAGAAAACATCCCAGCCCAGTCCAGATCAAGTCCATAAATCCGATGTTAGCCCCTATGTCCAATGCCAGTCTTTAAATTCCTCTTCAGACTGCTACAACACATGCAATGATGCTGAATGCAAGAAGATCAGAGGTCAGCGGGTGGAAGATCTTGTGCACCTAATGGCGATGGAAGTATCTTAGCACTAGCATGGGTCTCCATGTGGCTCATCTAGCTCTAGGGTTCTGGTTCCATCAGCATAACACCGTATGTCTTGTCAGTAGGAAGATAAAGCAGAAAGTGTAGTGTCTCCCTGACTTCCAGTAAGCTATTTCTCTACTTTTTGCCTCCAAATGAGGTCATTTGGCTGTGACCTGATTTGACCGACTAGATCCAAATTAACAGGAGATTATGTAACTGCCACAGAGAGCCTATAAGACAATGTAGAAGTGCCATATACAGTTTCCAAAGGTGTGCATCTTTAAGGAAGCCAATGACTGCATCTTTCTCCATTAGGAGATTCAGACCATCTTTGGATTAGCAGCTGAACACTTGGAAATAATGGACCAAGGGTTATGCAGTGTTGTTCCACAGAATGTGTGCTCATGATTATTTTGTTTGGGAACCAAGTGACCCATTGCATAGATGTGTAAGAGTTGAAACAACAACCCAGCTCAGTCACTGACCCAGAGTCAAAACACCCCTGAAGATAGAGTGGAAGAGATGGCTTACTGAAGGCAGTGGCAGCCTTCCTAACCACAATCTCTCTTTTGCAGAACCCAACATCAGCAGAAATCTCTTTCAACAGGAAACACAGTGAGGATGTTGACAGGGGATTGACAGTATGTTAGCTTTAACTCTCTAATCAGATTTCTATAGTGAAACCAAAAAAAAAAAAAAAAACTAAGGAGAGCTCAAAAAATACTACTGAGATCAAAACAAAATAATTTCCAAAGAGCTCCCTGGACTGATTCACTCAAGGAGAAAGCTTGGAAGCATCTTTAGACCAGAGGCTATTCACTTAGATTTAGCTGCATAGAAAATTAAGCTTGCTTATCTAATTTTCATGAGTAATGCCCTATTCTCCCTGACTGAGGTCACCAGCAGATTATAATGGTGGTAGAAGGAACGGAGTGCCTTTGTAGTTGAGTATCATGTGGGAGCCATACCTGACCTCCTCAGCCTTCAGCTGTGGTTGTGGTTCGGTGACAGTGAGTCAGTTCGGACTCTCAACAACCTGTGCCCAACAGAACAAGACACTGCCCAGTCCCGCGCCATCTTCACAACTGTTCCCGTGCGTCAGCCCATGGTTGTAGCCTCTGTGTCAATCCATCGTGTTGAGGGCCCTCTTCTTTTTCGCTGCCCCTCTACCAAACACGATGTCCCTCAACAGAGAGAAGGAACACCCACTTCATGCTAGCCCAAGGCCAATTGCCACAAGGGAGAGGTCAGAACCTTCTTTATTTTCTCTGACATCATCTATCCCTCCCCTCCCACTGAACTCTACTTCTCTGCTGGGCTTGATCATCTATTGGAATGACTACACAGAACTCCCGGACAATCTCAATGCTTGTGGGTGTTTATTGGGACTGTTCAGTGTTCACTGCATCTTTAAGGATGTAGCTGTTTTGTACACAGCTTCCCTTCCCAGCATGCTTGGCTTCTCAGCAACACGATCCCTTGGCCTTTGTCTTGGGGACCAGGAAGCTAGCCTGCTTCTCTGCTTCAGTATTGGCTCTGTTCCTCTGTTCTGTCTCACAGTGTCAAATCTCAACCTTTGCCACTTTTCTTTCTTTCTTTCTTTTTAAAAATAATTTTATTGGTAACCGCACAATACATACATACATACATAGTGTCAAGCACATTTGTACATTTATTGCCATCATCATTCTCAAAACATTCCCGGTATCAGCTCCTCATTTTCCCCTTCCCTTCCGTACCCTCCCTCCCACAGGAACCCTTGATAATTTATAAATCATTATTATTTTTTTCATATCTTAAACTGACCGATATCTCCCTTCACCCACTTTTTTGTTGTCCATTCCCCAGGGAGGGAGTTATATGTACATCATTGTGATTAATTCCCCCCTTCTACCCCACCTTCCCCTTCTCCTCCAGGTATGGCTACTCTTATTATTGGTTCTGAGGTGTTTATCTGTCCTGCATTCCCTGTGTTTCCAGCTTTTTTCTGTACCCATCTATATCCTGTGGTCTAATTGGATCTATAAGGTAGAATGGGATCATGACAGTGTGTGTGGGGGGGGGAGGAAGCATTAAAGAACTATAGGAAAGTTGTGTGTTTTATAGGTGCCATACTGCACCCTGACCGGTGGTCTCCTCCCCATGACCTTTCTGTAAGAGGATGGCCAATTGTCAATGGATGGACTTTGTGCCTCCACTCCTCTCTAGTCCTCATTCACACCAATTTGATCATTTGTTTTGGGTCTTTGATGCCCAATACCTGATCCCATCTATATCTTGTGGTCACACAGGCTGGGGTGCGTGTGGGCTTTGTTGCTTCTCAGCCAGATGGCTGCTTGTTTATCTTCAAGCCTTTACGACCCCGGATACTATATCTTTTCATAGCCTGGCACCATCAGCTTTCTTCACCACATTTGCCCCTTTCACATGGTCTTTGCTGGTGGCTCTTCTTTCTTGGTGGCCCTGGGATTCCTGTTCCAGTTTCTGAGATGGCTCACTTTTATACTCAGTCGTGGGGAAAACTGACCAATCCCCGAACAGAGTCCTCCGCACCTTATTCACATGTTCCCCCGTGTGAATTAAAATATTCTAAAGATAAAAAGCAGAGCCATGTTAAGCAATTTAAGTTCATCACAGTGGTACAAATGATTCATGTGCTTGGTAGTTAACCAAAGAATCAGAGGCTTTCCTATACCTGGGTGTACTTTGAAGAAAGACCTAGCGACCTCCTTCTAAAACATCAAGCTTGGAAACGAGCACCGTCCTACTATGACACACATGGGGTCACCATGAATCACGATCAACTTAGCAGCCATCTTTTCCTGCAAAGGAGGCAGGGAGGACCGATTCCTGTTCATCTCGGGGCCTCCTGAAGACAAGACCACACCACAGGTCTGTCTAAGGACAGCTGTTTCTCAGCTTGAGTCTCAGGCACACACAGAACTTAGCTCTTGTCCAGGTGACCCTTCAGTGAGGAAGTGAAGAAGACAGTTCCTTATTTATTCACTCTTTAAAGTCACTGAATTTTGTCAATGGGAACCAACCATGGGCAGATAGAGAGCTCAGCCTGGGGAGCTGCAGAAAAGGAGAAGATGCGATCCTCCAACAGCAGCAAAGAAAGACATGTCAAGCTGGCGGTCGACAGTAAAGTAAGTGTCATCATAAAACTGGCGATAGATGCTGCAGCTGCTCAAAGGACACAGGGCCCTGGCTGAACATAGGTACTCCTGAGAGTTGTGGGAGCTCCGGTAGCACAGTCAGGTAAGCATGGGGCTGCTAACCAAAAGGTGGATGGTTCGAACCTACCAGTTGCTCCTCAGGAAGAGTATGAGGCCATCTCCTCCTAAGAAATTTTACAGCCTCAGAAATTAGTGGACTGGCAGGGCAGGGGTGAATCCTCCATCACCCTCTCATAGATGAATGGAATCAAAATCTCTGAGCGTACAGTTCAGGCATCAGCATTTCTTTGCCTCTTTTTTAAGAGTCACACCAAACAAGAACAACAACAAGAACAGCAACATTTCTTTCACACTCATAGTGAACATAGAGGACCAAGTGGAACCGCCCCATAGAATGTGCAAAGCTGTGATCTTCTTGGAAGCAGAAGCCACGCCTTTCTCCCATAGAGTGGCTGCTGGGTCAAATTGCTGACCATGTGCTTAGCAGCCGAGCACTGAACCACTGCACCACCAACATGCCTGGCAGCCATATAGGTAAAGCCATTCAATGTTTTTGTTTTTTTTAGTTTTTTTGACATCACTGCCCTCAGGTGCTCCTGTGGAGCTGGAATTGAACCTCCCTCCCAGTGAGCCTCAGTCCCTCGAACAACCACTACATCACCAGGGATCAGCCAGAACAATTAGTTTTTTTTTGAGGGGGGGGGCATCACTGCGCTCAGGTGGTGGGAGTAGGGGGCCCAGCCTTTGCTCCTGTGGAGCTGGAATTGAACCTCCGTCCCAGTGGGCCGCAGTCCTGCGCACAACCACTACGCCACCAGAGCTCAGCCCCATTCATGTTTTTAAAAATGAGACGCATATGGAGTGTTTCCCTCTCTAAGAAACATCTAGAGGAGCTGCCTATAAAGCCAGAAGGAAGATTCGTGGTGGTCAAGGGTTGGAGGAAGAAGGTAATTAGCAGCAACTGTAAGAAGTTCGGTAGTTTCTTCTTAGGGTGATGAACTCTTTGAGATTAGATAGTGGTAGTAGCTGCACAACATTATGAATGTACTAAAGGCTCTTAATTGCAAACTTTAAAATGGCAAACTTGATGCTTTGTCAGTTTGATCTCCAGAAAAATAAGATTGGAAAGGGAAACACAAGTTCCCCAAGGCCTCTGAATGCACAGCCTTGGCAGGGGCTGACTCTTTGAGAGATTAATGATGGGTTTGGGGATCAGTATTACACCTTCTCTGCATAGATCGCCTATCTTCTTATGCAATTAGTCTAAGTTCTGAAGATGCGGAGGCTGGGTTACCTTGAGAAGCAAAATCAGTGCTCCTCCCCATGGGGGGGGGGGAGAGAGAGAGAGAGAGATTTCTATCAAGAAATGGCCCTCACTGTGGTAGAGAAGGCAAGTCCACTCTGATGCAAATCCCTAGGTCAGAGGCAAGGGGAAGGCTTCTCCTGACTGCTGTCGTTGTTGACAACAGGTTTGTGTTCTGGAAAAGAAGGAAGACCAGAGGAAGGAGGGAGCAGAGAAGGGGTAAGAAAACCAGGAGGAAGACTGCTCTTTCCTCAGAGAAGGAGAGAAAAGAATTGAGGACAATGTCTACTCTACCTGCCCTGCCTCTCAGTTCCCCTGCTCCCTGATGGCTGAGCCGAGGCAAATTCACTGCAGACTTCCCCACTCTGCCTCCACCCAGGGGCTGGATCCCCTTATACTTTTTCTGCTCTCTTCTGGTTTTCTCATTCACAAATGTTGTGGTTGTGTGTCCTGTCCTGGGGCCTCATGTTAGCTCCAAACCTCAATCTTTACTGTGGCCCAGGTGAACTGGTGTAGGGCTCGCTCCCCTGGCCTTTCTGTAAGCAAGTTCACCTAGAAATACCACCCTTACTTCTCTGGGCCCTACTGTTGTAAGATACCTGCAGAAGAAGTGGGCAAGACCTCATGCTCACTTCCACCAGTCAAATCAGCCTGTTTGAAGTGGATGTGTTGGTGTTTGGGGTGCTGCTCAGTGGTGAATTGATGTACTTGGGGTATGTGTGTGTGTGTGTGTGTGTGTGTGTGTGTGTGTGTGTGTGTCTGAGAGAAAGAGATCAAGAGAGTGCTCCACTGAATCTCTCAGTAAAATAAAAGGCACAGTCAACAGACTGTTGGGAGTCACACCAGCAGGGGAGGGGCTTGTGGACTGCGTCACCATCCCCAGCTTGTAAGAAGATTCATTTGAGAAGAAATCCAGAGCATGGAGCTAGGGCAGGAAAGAATAATTATGACTTTTCTCCCAACACTTTGAGAAAGCACACGTTAGATGTCATCTTCTGCTTGAACCGCTCTGTGTCTGTTGGCAAGTCTCTAAGTCCATCGAGCCCTGGTTTCTTAGGACAGCAATAACAAATTGCCCCAAACCAGTAGCACAAAACAAAAGATTAACTCTCTCACACCTCTGGAGGCCCCAAACCTTGCTCTGCCCCAAACAAAGAAAAAAACACATCCATTCATAGGCAAGAGTCACTGTTTTTTCTTCTGGAGAGAACAAAGACAAAGGGGTACAATCACCAGCCTCTAAGCAAGCAACAAACATAATCTCTTGAAATTTTGAGTTCTGTTGCACATTTTTCTCCCTCTCTCTGCAGGCCTTTCTAATGTGGTCCCCTTAAGAACAGTTGACAGTAGTAGCTGAGCCCCATCTAGTTCTAGTTTTCAAGTTGAGGATACTGATCTCTGTGTGGTCCACTAACCCGTTGATCTAATTGTTTCTATGGGTCTTCAACTGACATCACTTTTCTTTCCTCTTGACAAAGAGAGACCAATAATTGTGCCTCACGTGGCTTCCCTGGTCTAACTCTGGGGTCTGGGACCACCCAGGAGTTCAAGATGTTCCTGTCTCCCTTTCTCGGCTGTCTTTTCCCTTCCCCCAAAGTCCTGCACTACCTCCAATATCCCTATACTTGCCTTTCAAAAAATAAAAACAAAAACAATTGTTTCTCAGAGAGCCACTTGCTGTAGTTTTAAAGTTAAAATGGAAGTATGCTTCTGAAAAACCAACCCCTAAAAGCCTCACCCTTAACAGCAGCTGATTGTCTGATATAGTGCCAGAGGATGAGCGCCTCCAGGTGGAAGGTCCTCAGAATACAACTGAGAAGAGCTGCTTCCTCAAAGCACAGGTGGCCCCAGTGACAGGATTGAAGCAACTCTCAGGACCTTCATTTGCTAATGGAGCATGATTCAAAATGAAAAGAACGAGCTGCAAACATTCAACAATAATCAGAATGTGGAGTGCACAAAGTCTAACTCTAGGAAATTGAAAGTAAAGGAAATGAAATGTATAAAGATTGATATCCTACACATCGGTGCACTGAAATGGACTGGTATTCGCCATTTGAATGAGACAATCATGTAATTTGCTGTTTGGGGTATGCCAAATTGCAGAAGAGTGGCATCAGATTCATTATCAAAATGAATCCTTCAAGATCTTCCCTGCATTGAGCCCCCACTCAAGTACTCCCTCAATGCAAGAACACTTTATTCTATTAAGCTGGCATTTCAAGATGCTCACCTTCCCGACATGATCGCTGAAGACACATGGGTGCATAAGCAAAGGTGGTGAAGAAAGCTGATGGTGCCCGACTATCAAAAGATACAGTGTCTGGGGTCTTAAAGGCTTGAAGATAAACAAGAGACCATCTAGCTGAGAAGCAACAAAGTTCACATGGGAAAAGCACATCAGCCTGTGATCATGAGGTGCCGATGACATAAGGTTATCAGATTTTCAAGAACAAAAAGTCGTGTCATTGTGAACTAGGGGGAGTGCAGATTGGGACCCAAAGCTCATCTGTAGGCAACTGAGCATCCTCTTTCCGAGAAGAGTCTTGGAAAGGAGACAAACCAGAGTAAAGTGTAGCAACAATGAAATATACAACTTTCCTCTAGCTCTTAAATGCTTCCTCCCACCCCCATGCCCAATATCACGATCCTAATTATACCTTACAAATCCAGCTGGACCAGAGGATGTGCACTAATACAGATAGGAACTAAAAACACAGGGAATCCAGGACAGCTGATCCCTTCAGGACCCGTGGTGAGGGTGATGATACCAGGAAGGTAGAGGGAAAGTGGGTTAGAAAGGGGGAAGCAATCACAAGGATCTACATATAGTCCCCTCCCTGGGGAGGGACAACGGAAAAGTGAGTGAAGGGAGATGTCAGCATAAGACATGACAAAATAATAATAATTTGTAAATTATCATGGGTTTGTGAGGAGATGTGTGTGAGGAGGGAGGGGAAAAATGAGGAGCTGATACTAAGGGCTCAGGTAGAAAGAAAATGTTTTGAAAATGATGATGGCAGCATACCATATATACTCAAGTATAAGCCAATCCAAATATCAACTGAGGCACCTAGTTTTACCTCAAAAACTGCATTAAAAAAGACTCAGCATATACACAAATATATATGGTATGTACAAATGGGCTTCATATAATTTATGTATGGATAGTTATCAGAGCTCCCAATAAAACAATTTATATATAAAACATTTTTGCTATCATCACCCCAATCAAGTTTACAACTTTTTCTTCTCATACTCATTTTTGGCTCCTCATTCCCAACCCCCACTCCCCCTCCCCAGCCATGTCCCTAGGCCATTATTAATGCAGTTATTTTCTCTATCCATCAGTGGTTCTCAAGCTTCCTAATGCCACAACCCTTCAATAAAGTTTCTCATGTTGTGGTGACACCCAACCATAAAATTATTTTTGTTGCTACTTCTTAACTGTCATTTTGCTACTGTTATGAATCGGGAGAACCCCGTGAAAGGGTTGTTTAACCCCCAAAGGGGTCGCACCCCACAGAAAATCATATAAAACACAAGCTGGAAGCAAACAAACAAAACAATGGCTAGACAAAATAGAGAACAACCTCAGTCAAAAAGAAAGCAGAAAATATTTTAAAAAACTAAAACAACTTTAAAATGGGTCAAAAGGGAGATGAAATTATGAAGTCTTGTATTTTAACCTAGCTCCGTTTTGTCATAATCAACTTAGCAATGCTCTCTGTCTAAGGGCACGACTACTCACATCTCTGGTTATAGTCAACGGGAATTCACTAATCCATGTGAGGACACGGAAATTGATTATGGGTTTAAGACCCTTTTTTTTTTTTGCATCACTGCCCTCTGGTGGCCGTGGGAGTTACTCAGCCTTGTTCCTGGAAAGCCGCTGCTATATTTGAACCGCCAAGCCCATGAGCCCCAGTCCCTCACTCAACCACTACCGTGAGCCACCGGGGCTCAGCCCTGATTCTTCTAAAGTTATCAGTTTTTCTAAAGTTTCCCTATATGCACATAGAACCTTCTGTTTGTTTCAAATGCATGAAATCCAACTAAAAGCAGCATTTCTGTTGAGAATATAGCATGACACAAACCCATGGTGCACAATATTCAATTGGTCCCATTGAAGCTCTGAAACCCTGTATGGAAACCCAAGCCATTGCCCAAGTAATGCTTTAACACGGTGCATCTATTCAACCTCACTCTTGCAGCTTTCTTCCAACCCATTATTTAAAAGACTGAATCTGAATCCAGCCACACATGACCATCTTCAAGTCCCATTACATAGAATAAACACAACATAACTCATTTTCCTTAAAATCCAAAGACACCGACAGAAACTGCATTGAAAGAATACATAGGCAAGTCATTCAATTCATTTCAAACAAAATGAAATGGCAAGGACTAAGCACAATGTACCCATTTGGATTCAGCTTTGAGGGTGCTTAGGGGTGAACCCCCTTTTACCACAGCTAACTGTTTTCTTCTCTGAGCTTTTTACTCAGGCAGGAACAGTAGTGGTATTGAGTGACCAGCAGATGGCAGCCAATTAGCCTTTCCCAGAATCCTGCCAGAGCTATAGATTAGAAGGAAGAGTCAGCATCATTGATCATCGCGACAGAACCCTCTCGCTAGATCCTCTCGCTTGAGTTTGACAACTCAAGACCCCATCTAACCAACTAGTGACAGATGTAACCTGAAGTGACAGGTTTGCTCCTCCTTGGTCTAGTGTTATTGGCTCAATTCCATGGCCGTCCTGTGAACACAGGCCGGCCCATTCTCAAAGTTGTCAGCCCACTTTCAAATTGGCACCAGGGACTCTATCAGGATGGCTTTTTCAGTGACCTACACTTTCAACCTATCTAAAAATGAGAGCCAGTAAAATGATCCTCAGTGCGGAAGTGGGGTGGTGGGTGGGACATGGTTTTTAATGTGTCAGCATACTTCTGAGCAATTTGATTTGACACTACTCATTATGAAAAGGACTCTTTCTCTGCTTATGGGACCAGAGAAGCATGTATGGTGCGTGTGTGAATGCCAGGTGGACATACTAGGCTATCGCAGTAAGGTGCTTTCAAAAGGCGAATCTAAGAAGTGTCTGCATTAAGGATTCCTGCAAAAGCCCATGGCTGCGGCCATCAAGTGACTGATCTCCAAGGGCCATTCCAGTCCAGAACTACCCTTTGAAGATTGTGACCTCAGCTTCCTTTCTGCTTCCAATTAAACTTGTTAAATTGCCCGAGGAGAGAGAGCGAGGGAGGGAGGGAAAAAGAGAAGGCAGGAGGGAAGAAAGAGATCAAGTTCGGAGTGGTCCAGCAGATTCATTCCTAACAGCTCAGACCTGGGTCTTGGTGAGTTTGGTTCTAGTCAGCATTTGCCACATGGCAACCGTTCGGTGTCTATTCCCCTGTACAACAAATGACAAGGCACCAAGAGAACATAAATCGGGTCTATTTCCGGACGCCTCCAAGAGCGCTAAGTCTGGGTGCTGTGCTGAACAGTTTGACACGGACGGCCTGCCTTCTTCGTCATCTGCTGATCTGTGATAAGACAGGGGCCCCTGGCTCAAATCGTCTGCCTAACAGGCTCAGACAAAGGGACATTTGTCTGTTTACACAGAGTAATCCCTCGAGATTCATTTTTAAAGCAATGTGTTTCTGTCCATTCAAATCATAGTCCACTTGGCTTTCCATAAATCCCTCTGCAATGACCTGATTTAGGGGAGAGGGAAATATATGCTGCGGTCAATTTTTGAAGGGATCATTTCTGTGCTAGCATTTGAATGGTGGGTTGGTGGTTTGAACTGGCCCCTGTTCTGGCACAGTGACTTTCAGGTAATTTTAGACGTCAATCTGACAGAGGCTGGAGTCTCCAGTTCCCTGTAGCATTCTGTCAGTGGAAAGCAACTTGGGCAGGCTCACGCTGCAGCAGTTGGAAAGACGGGAGGTAAAATTATTGGCGTGAGGTATGGACTATGAATTTTGCAACTGCTGCCAACTAGCCAGGGCCTGATTTGTTTATTTTCAGGGTCTAGGACAAGGGAGGGGCTTATATTTTCTTCACTTCATCTTCTTTCCTCCTCCCCAGTACCTTTTCTGAGTTGGCCTAGAGCCGTATGGAGGGCCAGAGGATGGATTGCTGTGCTGGGGAAGGTGGGCTTTGAAACTTGCCACTCCTTTGAGCCTTCAGACCTGAACAGGACACAAGATGACCAAGGTAGAGGAGTGACTCACCAAGGGTTCGGGTTCCCGTCCCACTGAGCGGAACTCTGCAGAGGGGGTGAAGCGTGTGTGCGTCCGTGGTGGTCAGTTGGCATGCAGGCGTTAGGTAGCTAGATTTAGGGACAGGGGGTTGTCCCTCCTATGTCTGCAAAGGCCCCCACGGAGAAGGTTGAAAAGAAATCAGGCCGCCTATGAAGACCCCAAACTGAGCATGCTCCTACTCAAGCCCCCAGCCAGGTGGGAGTACACCCGAGTGGACCAAAGTAGGCCCAGGCTCATGGCATCACCCAGGTGGCCTTAAACCAGCCAATGGGGTCAGCCATACCTTCCCCCAGCCAGGGGGCGAGCTAGAGTAAGGGCAGGGGGCACGCCTGGGACGCTCTTGCTCCCTTACCCTAATCCTGGTCGGTGGCAGGTTGGAAGGTGGCGGTGCACATGCACCTCCTGGGCGTGACCCCTCAGGGGCCCACATGTGCCCACCCCAAGCCTCCTAGGGGCCCATGCGCCCTTACCCCCACGCTCTGACCTCTGCGCCCTCCTACCCCTTCCTCTCTCGACTGCTCTCCTGAGATCCCCTCCTCCTCAGTACCACACTCATGGGTGGTCCTTTCCTCAAGACTGTGCAGGTCCTTTGAGATTTGTGAACCCCTTTGAGGTTGTAAAACCTGACACTTATCCTGTTCTTCCTAAAAATCCACTTGGATTAGCTGAGCCCTGGTGGCACAGTGGTTGTGTGTGGGACTGCAGCCCACAGGATTAACAGTTCAAATCCAGCAGCAGCTCTCCAGGATCATGGCTGGGCTTCCTACTCCCACCAGGACAGTGATGCGAGGGAAAAAAAAATGTCAGCATGCATTCTTTCATCGTGCGGAGTCAAGAACAGAAGTATGGCCCACTGTAGACACCTAACAGAGGCAGGTGTGGTGGGGGCTACCCACGTGTGCGGCCTTGAAGAGCAGTATTCCACAGGGCTGCGATGTTACGGAAGGAGATCACCAGGCCTGATTGTCCAGAAGTCTCTGGGTGCATTCACACTACGAAGTGGAATGCTTGACTACCTTGGGCCATACAGGGCTCCTCGTGTGTGTCCGAGAGGTATTAGATCCTGGGTATGGGCAGACCGTTGTCACGTTCCAATCTCAGAGTGAGCAGAATTTAACAGACTGCAGTGATCACTGAGATCCTGGACCTCGAAGAGGGTTTACCTCCCACCGATAAAGAGGAGACACCCCACTTCCCAGGCGA
This sequence comes from Nesogale talazaci, assembly GCA_004026705.1. NCBI lineage: Eukaryota > Metazoa > Chordata > Mammalia > Afrosoricida > Tenrecidae > Nesogale > Nesogale talazaci. Next base: position 29,807 of record PVJH01019374.1, read on the forward strand.
TTCAAAGAACTTCCTCATCTCTCAGGACATTTTTTTAAAAAGCATGATTCCACTCATGCCTGAAGCGCAGGCAGGTTCATTTCCCCGTAGAAGCCACTTGCTTTTCTCTGCCACCCAAGCCCTTGTAGGTACAAATCTTAATTCCTTTGTGATGTCATTAAGATTAGAGCTGGCTGAGTTACCAATCCAAACTCCCAAACCCAATGCCATTGTGTCAATCCTAATGTTGTTGTTGTTATAGTTGTTGTTTAGATGCCCCTGAGTTGGTTCCGGCCCATAGTGACCCTGTGTGCGACAGAAAGAAGCGCTTCGCAACCTTGCACCATCCCCTCAATTATTTCTATGCTTGAGCCCATTGCTGCAGCCACTGTGCCAATCCACTCTCTTACTGTTCCTCTGCTTTCTGAGGGCTGGCCTCTGCCAACAGCAAGTCCAAAGTATGTAAGGCGAATGCACAGTGAGGCCATTTATGGTTTCTGAAACTGTACGTCTTTCTGGGAAAAGACTGCCTTGTCTTCCTTCCTCAGAGCAGCTGCTGGGCCTGAACCACTACCTTGGAAGCTGGCAGCGCAATGCCTAACCCACAGCACCACCAGAGCTCCTTGGTCTAAGCGATAGGGATCACCAAAATCCAAGGAGCCAGCCTACTGCCATCGGATTGACGCTGGCTCACAGTGACCCTCCTAAGGTGGTAGAAATGGCCCCTAAGGTTTCTCAGGCTGTAAATCTTTTCAGAAGCAGCCTGCCCCATTGTTCTCGACTGACACTTTGATGAACAGTTCAATGCTTAACCCCCATGTACCGCCAGGGCTCCCCTACAGGTCCCCTTACTGACTGGGTTATTACATAATTTCATGTCAGCTTGAAGATAGGAAAGTGCAGGGGTGGGGTCTAGCCTGTCAAGCAGGTCACAACCTGATGGCACCTTCTTGTGGGCATGGCTTTCTCATAGAGGGGCCTGGGAACCTCCCTATCTGTCTCTGCCTTCACTTTCCTGCTGGTGAGCCTTGCCGAGATCTGCCAGAGCCCTAGAGAGGGGTCCACTACTATCGGATCCACAAGGCTTTGCACCCACCAGCCTGTGATCTTCCTGCACTCCGCAACATTGCATGTGACTATGTGAATCTGAAGAGGGACTTATGGACGAGTATCGGGCTTACAGACTTGAAGTAGACCAGGCAGGGATGTTTTATTGATGCATGATTCCTTCTTGATGTTAATCTCTTTCGTATACATGTATGAGTGTCTCTGAATTTTTTTTTTCTCTCTAGTGAACTCAGCTGACCACACTGATACAAGCAGCGTGAGACTGGATCATGTAGACCAGCACTCATGCCTCACCAGGTGGATGGCACTAGTCTCAGGGGGCACGCTGCTGCTGCAGTGCCTTGGTGAAGTCTCCTGGACAACTGAGAGCTCATCCCCAGAAAATGTGAAAGGTGCATAACTTACATGCTCAGTTTTGCAGCAACTCTTTGACATTCAAATTAATACGACCTGGTGGCCTCAGGTCATCTTTGACTTACATGTCTGTCTTCAGACCACTCATTCGCATAGATCCTAGAATGCCCAGGGTGCAGATTCAGTCCTACTGTGCCAAGTGCTCCCACAGTGCAAAGTCTGCTTTTTCTGTTATGGGTTCCCTTCTCATGGCTCTGCCTGATCCTCACTGCAACCACCCCAGGACTGGATCAGAGGACCTCCCAGCACCCACTACCTGAGGTCTCTTTCTGGTTCTCCCAAGAATATACACAGTCCTCTCCCTCAAAAAACAGCTTTACAATAAATAATCCCCTGGTCTAAAAAAAAAAAAAAGAAAGAAAAACAACAGTAGAGAGTCTCTTGTACAAAGCACATTATAGATAAAGACCATGCTTCCCATAAAATCTGGAGGAAGACTAGCTCAAGCGTGACTGGAACTACAATTGTCCTCTCCCCAAAGTAGGTAGATATCTTATGCTTATACAGATATATTTTTAATCAACATGTTAAATATAAACAAGAACTAAAGAGAACAATTCAATATTGATTTAACATGTCCGATAATGATAGTGTTTGTTAAATTAAATTTCTACTTCCAGAAATAATGATAAGTGCTCAGATTTTTGCTAATGTTAAGTACTGTGCCAAAGTGCTTTACATGATGATTATAGATTAAAGTGTGTCCCCCAAAAGCACATGTTGCAGATCCTAACTTCTATTCTTGTGGTTAAGAACTCTGGCGTCCTGGTAGTTTAGTGGTTGTGTAGTGGTAGTGGTAGTGTAGTGGTAGTGTAGTGGGCTGTTAGATAGAGTTGTGAGACAGCCGTTTAGCTGCTAACCACAGGGTCCCCAAATCAAACGAGATCATTGCAATGGGCTCAGTTCCAACCCATAAAGACTCTACAAGGCAGGGTACAATTTCCCCAGTGAGTTTCTGAGACTGTAAATCTTTGTTGTTGTTGTTTGTTGCTGTGTTGGACCAGATTGACTAGAGAAACAAATTCAGTGACTTTGTAGATGTGTAAGAGAGAGCTTTTTTTTTTTCTTCTTCATTGGCAACGGCATTTTAATTTTGCCTCTAGAATTCTTTTTTTTAAATCATTTTATGGAAGAGTGAGCTTTATATGTCAGGAAAACATCCCATCTCAGTCCAAGTCCACTCCATAAGTCCTTCTGCAGACTCGTGCAATCTCAAGCAATGGTGCCTGATGCAGGAAGAGCACAGGATGGCGAGTGCAGAGTGGTGGATCTAACCACTCTAACAGTGATCTAACAGTGATCTAACAGTGAAAGCACCATGTCCTTGCAGTAACCAGTGATCTAACAGTGATCTAACAGTGATCTAACAGTGATCTAACAGTGAAAGCACCACGTCCTTGCAGTAACCAGGGTCAGCCAGCAGGAGGTGCAGGCAGAGAGAGGTGGGGGAGGTTCCCAGGATGCTCCTTATAAGAAAGCCACACACACAGGAGGCACCATCAGACTGTAACCTGACTGACAGGTTGAATACCATGCTTCCTTGTTTATATATCTTCGAGTAGACATAAAACTATCTAACTACCTCAGGTGCCATCAAGTCATCTCCGACCGACAGTGACTCTGTACACAGCAGAATGAAACACTGCCCTGTCCTGCACCGTGCTTGCAATCATTCTTATACCTGAGTCCACTGATGCACCCATTGTGTCATTCTACCTCATGGAGGACCTTCCTCTTTTTATGCTTCCCTTCCACTCTACTGAGCGTGATGTCTTCTCCAGGGACTGGTCTCTCTTGACAATATGTCTAGAGTAGAGAGTATGAAGTCTTGCCAACCTTGCCTCTAATGAGCACTCTGGCCTTACTTCTCCCAATGCAGTTTGGCTTGTCTTTGTAGCAGTCTCTGGTACTTTCAATATTCTTCTCCAGCATCACAATTCAAGTGCATGTAATCTTTATGGGAGTAGATACCCTCGTCTTCCCCCCCCCCCCCCCCCCCCGAAGCAGCAGGTAGCTCCCTAATGACTCACCAGCTGCTCTTTGAGAGAAAGCTTGGGCGCTTCTCACAAAGATTTCGTTTCAGAAGCCTAGTTGAAATATACCGAATGGCACTGGGAATGGAGAGCTACTTATAGTTATAATCCCAGTTGATATGCTGATGATGCAGTGCTAGTGGAGGTCATGCTTTTAAATCCATTTCTTTTGGACTATTAAAAACAACAAGAAAGCCTCATTGCCATAAGTTGATTCTAACCCACAGCAACTCTAGAAGCCTGAAGAGAATTACCTCCGTGGCTTTCCAAGACTGCAACTCTTCCCAGGAATGCAAAGTCTCGCCTTGCTTCAGAGGGGTGACTGGGGGGTTCGACGTGCCATCCTTAGGGTTGGCATCACTGCACGTAAGCCACCACATCACCAGGTTAAACACAAGAACTCTAACAAGAGCAGGTTAAACACAGAAGCAAGGTGGCACAGATGTGGGGAATACAGATGTTATCTTAACTACACCAGATTTTTAAGACCCGAGACTCAGAAGCGGAAAGAGATTCAGCCTTCCATGCCCTACGGAACCAGTGCCTGGAATTCAGATTTCTGGCCTCTGCAACTGTAAGAATATAAATGTCTGTGAATGCCCCCTGCTCGTGCTATTTCTGTTATGGCAGGACTAGATAACTAAGACAATGACTTAAGTTCATTTAATCTTACAACAGCAGAGGTCGATTCTGCTGTAGTAGTAGTGTATGACTGGGAAAGACAATGAGTCCAAAGAGGTTAAATAGATTTCTCAAGAAAACCCATCTCAGAGGAGACAGAGTCAGGGTTGAGAACCTTCACTCTGGACCATCTGGAGTTTTCTCCATACCGACTGCCAATGGACACATTGCTCTTTGAACTCTCCCGCCACAGGCCATGTGATGACTCCATTCTCGAACCCTTTCTCTTCTGTTGGAGCCACTTCTAAGCCTTCATTCACGCAGCTTGCTTGCCCTCACTCAATAGGAACACACCATTTGCATACTAAGTTCCCCTGGGCTTCTCTCATTCACTTGAGTACAATTTGAAGCCCAAATGATCCAGAGACAAATGCGGGCCCAACAGTCTGTGGGTAGAACTCAATTAAAATGTTGGTTGCCCCAACCATTCAGAATATGTGCCTGCTGTGCATATTTTTTATTGTTATCAATATGAAGATACCACATTAAGTTATTATTGTAAAAGGCTAGCAACTCCCTGCTAATTCATCCATGAACCACTCTTATAATTATAGATAGCAAAGTAAGTTTTTTTTCATGTTTAATCATTTTATTGGGGGCTCATACATCGTTTCTCGTAATACATAAATACATATATTGTGCCACGCTTCTTCACATGCCTGCAGCTGTCATCGCTCTCTGAACCTCTACCTTTCCATCCGAGCCCCTGACCTCAGCCTCCCATTCCTTCCCCTCCGTCCTTGCTCCCCACTCCCCACCAACTCTCAATATTCCATAAATTATTCAAAGTAAGTTTCTTGAGGTCAAAGTCTTACTCCGTTTTTGTCTCCTCCAATACAGCTATTAAAATGCAAAGCACAAAATAGATAGCCTACAAAAGTTAAACAAATACCTAAAAAATACATCAGAGGTGACCTATAATTCTGTAGCTCTTAAGATATTTATTGTTCTTCAGTATTAATTGTTATGTGAACATCAACAATCATTGGTCTCAAATAAGATTCTATGGGTAAATTACATGAAAATTCTCACTCCTCTGTTTGTAAGGAGTTCTGCTTGTGCTCTGTCCTGTTAGCCAAAAGGCTGATGCTTCAAATCTGCCAGCTGCTCCATGGGAGAAAGACAAAGTGATCTGCTTCTCAAAAAAATCCACAACTGTGGGAACCCTGAGCAATTCTATTCTGTCGTGTAGGGTCACTATGAATCAGAATTGACTTGAGAGCAGTGGCTCTCTCTTCTTACAAGAATAAGAAGATACGTCAAATAGACACATAGCATACGAGCTCTGTTGGGTAAGCATTGCATTGCTAATCACCAGGTTGGTGGTTCAAATCCACCAGTCACTCTGGAGAAAGACACAGGCTGTCTGATCCCTATACGATTTGTAGCCTCAGACTGACTGAATGGCAGTTGGTTGGGTTTCAGGGCTTTGGATAGGAGAGTAAACATCAACTTTTTTTTTTAATGGTAGCATGCACTCAATAGCAGGCAGGAAGCCAGGAGCTGGAGAGCCCCAGAGAGCTTCAGGGGTAGCCTGCCAGAGGGATCTCACAGGAGGGAGGAAGTTTATTGCTCACCAGGGTTTAAATCTACTTTGGGGACATGGTCACAGGAACCCACACGTCACAGGACAGAGATGTACAGTCTCAGCATTCTTTAATAATCATGATTATCTTGGTTAAGAGAGACTTTTGTTCAGACAAATTATTAGCATCAATGATAAAAGTCCTGTGAATCATAATGATTTTCCTAATTGATGTTATTTTTCATCATGTTTGATAATACCATAGGATAATTATGTTGGACAAGAAACTGGAAGATAATTTCATATTATTAAGAATCATGCTTAGGGGTGAGGAAGGGAAAAAAGAGGAGATGATTCTAAGGGATCCGATGGATAGAAACTTTTTAGGAAATTATGATGGCAGCATTTGTACAAATGTGCTTCCTACAACTGATGCGTGGAATGTTATAAGAGCTACAACAATACTAATAAGAGCCCCTGTTAAAGGATTTAAAAAAAGAATCATGTTTAGCCAAGGGGGCATATATTTTGATGAACACAATGTAATCCATGGCATCAACACAGATAAAGAATGTTCATAAGTAAAAATAGAGCTACAAAACAGAGTGCAGAAAGCTAGGGTTGTCAAATCTTCAAGCACTGACAACTTCAAAATAAAAACAAAGGGGAATAAATGTTGCATTTATAGAACTTCAGCACAGAAAAAGGGCAAGGTGATATTAACATATAGTGGACCGTCTTACAAAACATAGGGGCAAATATCAGAACAATCATGAGAAAAGCAATGTCTATCAACCAAGATAAAGAGGAAAATCAAGACATAGAAAAACACACAAAAGCAACAACAAATAAAGATATAAAAAGAAACCCATAAGTGAAAAGAGCTCAGCACAGAAAACTAAGTGTAACAAGTCAATTGTTACCATCACAGCACACGTACAGCGTATGGCAAGAGTAAAGTTGTACCCGTCAATAATTGCACTGAAGGTCAAGTACACCAGTCAATAGAAAAAGAGGCGATTAAAAAAAAACTTAATCAACATGTTGCCTACAAGTGACACATCTTAGACATAGAGGTTAAAAATTAAAGGATGGGAAACAATATATGTTAAGCAAGCAGTAAGCACAAGAGAGCAGGAGTAGCCATTGTAATCTTTGATAAAACATACTTTAAACCAAAATCTATTACAGACACAAAGAAGAACATGTACTGATTAAAGGGCCAATCAACCAAAGACATACCTTAATAAATAATTAAGTACCCAATGTCAGAACTCCAAAATACATAAAACAAACCCTAACAATTGAAAAAGAGGGTTTTCCGATAATACTAAAGCAACCCTTGCTCTAATGGACAAAACAACTAGAAATAAACTCTACAAAGAGCCAGAAGAACTAACCACAATCAACAGGCCTGGCAGTTGAGACTTTGAAAAAATAATAATAAAATTGAAAAACCACTAATAAAATGGGAAAAACTAAGATATAAGTAATCAAAATAAGATAAACCAAAAACAAGTCACTGAATTGGTTCAGATTCATGTGATCCCATAAAGCAGCAGTTCTCAAACTGTGGGTTGTGACCCCTTTGGGGAGTCAAATTACCTTTTCACAAGGGTTACTCAACTCATAACAGTAGCAATATTACAGTGATGAAGGAGCGATGAAGATAACTTTATGGTTGAGGGGTCACCACAACATGAGGAACTGTATGAAAGGGTTAAGACATTAGGAAGGTTGAGAACCACTGCTGTAAAGGGTTTCCAAAACTGTAACCAGGGGTGCTCACACTTTTTCAGCATGCGAGCTACTTATAAAATGATTGAGTCAAAATGATCTACCAACGGCAAAAATGCAGAACATATATTTATTTATTACATTTATTCATAAGTGCATTGAGAATTCTTTATATGTACAATGCACCTTCCATAACCACATGAGTCCATGGTGTACAACACAACACAGTGAACTGTGTACATTTTTTGTCATGACCTGCATTTACTCTGATAACTTGCACTGAATGGATTGAGCCAGGGATGCATGGTCCGGGCAGCAGCTGCTGACAGTCAGCCTCAAGCACACTTCCAAGTGATCATCAGTCATGATTCTTATGTGGGAAAAGACTGACTCACATAAATAAGTAGAGCTGAATAATGTAGTCAAGGAGGTAGCACATTTTCTCATGCTTGGGTACTTTCCCTCTGTGAGACACAGTAAACCTACTTATCACAATAGTTAAAACTGATTCAATGGAATAGAATTAACTTTTTCTTTGAAGTTTGCGCAACCTTCCACAAGGAACTTGGTGACACCAGAGTCCCTGAGTGCACCCTGAAATCACGATTGCACAGGTGACAGTGATGATTGCCCGGACACCTGGGCTACCAGCAGTAGCAGAACGAGCTTGTCCTTCTGGAAAACTTCACCTTCCTTGGTGGCATTCACTGGTGAAATTGGAAAAATAGTCCTCTGACTTGCAAAGGGAATCCTAAAGAAGTGAGACACCACTTCAACTCACAGGTACATTTATTTACATTTTAAAGTCTGTAAACAGTATTTTTATTTTAATTCACACTTCATTCCAGGCCCAGTCTAAGAACAATTAGTTCTTTTTTTTTTTTTTTCATTTTCTTTCAAGACAATGCTTTGTCTTTCACATCACTGTCCTGGTGGGAGTAGGAGGCCCAGTCTTGCTCCTGGAGAGCTGCTGCTGGATTTGAACCATCAACCTTGTGGACTACAGTCCTGTACACAACCACTGCATCACCCGGACTCAGCCCGCCACGCCACTAGGGCTCAGCTGTAAATAGTATTTCTACCCTTGTTTGCCTATAAGTCTGGAAAATTTGAATGTAACCTGAAGATGTGGATATTATTATTTTTGTTCTAATGATCCTGTGCTAATATATAGCATACCTTTATTTTGGCATGCTGAAATAAAGCGGCTCCATGGGACAATGGTGGGGTTTCAGTCTCAGAAACCCCCAGGGGCAGTTCTCCTCTGCCCTCTAGTTCCACCTGAGTCAGTAGTGACTCAAGAGCAGTGAGTTGGGTTTGGGAAGTGAAGTCCCCATATCTGCCGTGGACTTTCGCACGGTTTCCCGTCTCACTCACAGCGAATGCCAACATTCTGCAATAGCCCAGAGGCCTTCTTTCATCGTCACCATCTCCCTTCTTGGAGAAGGCACAGTTAGGATGCCGCTCAGAGCGAGACAGGCGAGACTTCTCTCATAGTTTGGACATGATGTCCGGAGAGACCGGTCCCTGAAAAAGAACAACAGACTTGATAAAGTAGAGGGGGCTCAACAAAGAGGAAGCCCCCCTCAAGGAGAGGGATTGGCACCGTGGCTGCAACAATTGCAAGGAAGACACAGGACCGGCCAGTGTCTTGTTCTGTCGCACACAGGGTTGTGGTGTGTCAGAACTGGCTTGACAACACGTGCCAACAACACTACCCTTCTGTCTCTGGTGCCGGCTGCTCCTGTGCCTCATTCCACACCGGCCTCCCCCTTCTCCCCCTCCTCTCTTGACCATCGTTGGGCATGTGCTGCCTCTGGCCCGTTTATCCTCTGATCCCTCTGCCCATATGCTCTCCTCCCAGAAGGTCTTCTGGAGCTCTGAGGCCTTAACGCAATGTCCGTGGGAATGTTCCCGACAGTCTAAAATTCAACCTTCAGTTCCCTGGGACAGTTAATAGCCGGCTTCGCGGCACCGACTTCTCTTCTCCTAAGCAATGACCATTTAACAAATTATAAACATTAACTTCATTGAATTGCCTTTTACGGTATTTCCTGTTAGCCAGTGAGCTGTGTTCCATAAAAGCTTTGTTGACTGGATTCTGTATCGCTACTCCATTCTAAGGGGCTAAAAAAGTTGTTACTTTTTACCAATATACCAGGAACTTATTAAATATATATTGAATGGGCTAAAAAAAAGGGGGGGGCAATGTTTGCACTCAGCAGTTTAAGAATCAGTTTGCCACTTTTGTTTTAACCTACAAGGAACACAACCATAAAAATGTGCCCTCTATTGGTGACTGGTGGGATTGACGGGCTTTTGCTTTTAAAAAATCAGCATCATTTACTTTGTTCAATGTCAAGACCGTTAAAGTCCCAAGACCTTGTGTGACATGCCCAGTAGATTCCATTCACATTTTGATAGACTTCTTTCTAGACTGCAGTGACACGTTCCAAGGACAGTGTGCTGGGACGGAGCGTGTTCTGTCTTCCTTTAGCGTTGTCAGTGGCTGTTGGCGGCTGGTGAGTTGGCTCTGACTTGTGAAGACTTTCTGGAAAACAGAACAAGACATCGCCTGGTACTTTCTGATCACTGGTACCTTCAAGTGTATTGCTGCAGCTGTTATGCAGTGCTGTCTAACCTGGGGAGCTCATCACCCATCCACACTCTGGCGGCAGCTGGTCTTCTGGCGAGATCCTTAAGGTTTTGCTTTCCATTGGCTAATTCTCATAAGCAGATCACCAGGCCCTTTGTCCTCATCTGCCTTAGTTGGGAAGCTCTGCCGAAACCTGTCCACCGTGGGTGACCCTGCTGGCATTTGAAATACCAGCGTCTTGGCTTTTGGCACCATAGAAACCCACAAGCTAACACAGTAAGACAAATGGACAGATGGGTGGTGGTATTGATCTGTGATAACACAAAATGTGTGTGGTAAAAGATGTAAGAGCCCCCAGTAAAAGTATTTAAGAACACACACAGAATATGACACAAATTTCACGACACCATAATGGGCTAACTCGGGTGGGAGGGAAGGAGGCCTGCCTGGTGGCGTAGAAGTTACACGTTGGTCTGCAGACTGACAGGTAAGCAGTTCAAAACCACAGCCCGCTCTGCGGGGTCTCCTACTCCAGCAAAGGGTTACAGTCTCAGAAACTCAGCAGTCAGCTCCACCCTTGCTGTGGATTCGCCATTGACTCCATGGCAGTGTGTTTGAGGGTGGGTATAAATGGGGGTGAGGTGGATCCCTAAGCTCCGAGACCTTGGTTCTCTATTGCCCCCCCCTTTTCAGAAAAAAAAAAAAAGATTACTTAAAGCCTCCCTGGAAATGAAGAGTTGTTGTACTAAAGCTCATAATTGATGATAAAGCATAGGTATCTGCTTCTCCAGCCTCCTCCTGCACCCCACCCCACCCCCACATTGTTCCAGTGTCCCTCAGGGAGGTGGTATCACCCTCTTTGGGAAACATTGAATGGGCTTTTAGAATCCAAGTATGTAAAGCTTTGTGGGATGGAGCAGGGCTCTAAGTACTTGCATGAAAATTCTAGTCGGTTTATGTTCCTAAAACAACATCTTGGGTAATTTACCCTGTCCATGTGGACTGCAGGATTCTGACAAATAGCATTTCGTGTCTCTTTACCAACCTCTTAAAACACCCACCTACCCCTTCCTGCTACTGCGATATTCACATCATCAGGTTCTGATTATAGTCATGTATTTACTCATTCGATAAACATTTATTGGATCCAAATGTGCTGAGCACTGGGGAAAAAATAGATATGATATTATGTCTGTGCTGGTGAACAGAGAAAGCTTAATTTTGAACTAGTTGCAAATTAAATTGCAAGAAGGAGTAAAGGAATTTCCCTTGAGGCAGTATCCTAGATTGGACAACATATTGTTATTATCTAAGAGACAGGTAGAACAGATTTAATCTGAAAATCGAAGGGCTTGTGTTTGTCTGGGTTGACTAGGGAAATAAATTCAGGGACACTGATGGATGTATAAGAATGAGCTTTATATCAAAGAGTAATTGTATATTAAGAAAGCATCAGAGCCCAGTCTGAGTCCATAAATCTAATATTAGCCCATAAGTCCAATACTAGTCCACAATTCCTTCTTTAGACTCACATACTCACATGAAATGATGCAAAATGCAGGAGGATCACAGGTTGGTGGGTGCAAGGTCTTGTGGATCCAGTGGTGGTGGAAGCATCTCCGTGCAGGCACAGGTCTCCACGTGGCTCCTCCAGCTCTCCATTGGTGGCTCCTCAACAGGAAGTTGAAGCAGAGAGTGTGTGGCCCACTCCAGGGAGAAAGAGAGGAAGTTCCCAGAATCCTTATGAGAAGGCCACGCCACAAGAAGACATCCTCAAGCTGTGACCTGATTGGCAGGCTGGATGCCACCCCTACACGTATTTATCAAACTGACGTGAAATGATGTAAGCTGACGTGAAATGAAGCTATGAAATCATTTAGATGCTGCATGGCATTCGGGTGTAGAGCATAAGATGAGAGACACCTAAGGGAGACTCTACAGTCTTCATAATTTGGGTAAGGCCAGGGATTTTGTTTGTTAGCTTATTTTGCCAATCTAGCCATCCCAATCGGACCCTCTTAACCTGCTGGTGGCACAGGGGTAACTCTTTGACTGCATACCATAACTCAGCCATTCCAAATTGTCAGCCCCTCCATGGCAGAAAGAGAAGATTTTCCACTCCCATAAATCATTCTAATCTCAGAAACCCACAGAGGCAGTTCCACGCTGGCTGACAGGGTCTCTCTGAGATGGAATCGACTTGATGGCAGTGAGGGGTTTGTTTTTGGTTCTCCTTTTTTGTGTGCAACCCATTGTGTGGGGTCTATTCTGATTCTTAGTGACCCTCGAGAGGGTTTGAAACTGTAAGTCTTTACTGGAGCAGACAGCCCCGACTTTCTCCCGAAGCGTGACTGGTGGATTTGAATAACCCACAGTGCCAGCATGCCTCCTTAAATTGTACTTGGTGACAGTAAATTGATGCCAGGCCCTGAAAACGAAATCACTGTCTTAAAAACATTCGTGATCTTCTTGCTGGTGGCGTTCACCTTTTTTTTTCCTTGGTGATAAAAAAGGGATCTTAGTACATGGACTCCCGTTCCACTATCCAGTTCATATTAGTATCATGGTACACGGATGGATAAAATTAAAAACAAGAATGCTGAAAACATAGAGCAACCAAAATCAAGCCTACTGCCATCCAGTCCATTTCTGCTTATAGTGAGCCGAGATAGGATACCTGAGGGGGTGAATTTTTACTAATCTTTAAACCTTTATGGAAAACTTCACTACCCCAGGAAGACAAAGACAAATTATTCAATTTTTAAATGGACAGAAGGAACTTCATCAAAGAAGGCATTTGGGAAACTAACAACACACAAAGAACTATATTAGCCATTCAAAAATTATAAATCAAAAGAACGATAAAAATACCTCATCACAGACCAGTCATGGTGCAGCCGGGCAGTGATGATGCATACAAGTTTCCTCTAGTTCCTGAAGCCTTCCTCCCCGTCCCCCAACCATCATGGTCCCAACTCTACCTTGCAAATCCAGATGGACTGGAGAAGTCACACTGGCATAGAGGGGAGCTGGAGATATGGGGAAACCAGGATGGATGGGCCCCTTCGGGCCAATGGTTAGATTGGAGATACTGGAAGGGTGGA
>PVJH01019375.1:0-42924 GCA_004026705.1 Nesogale talazaci
GCATTATTTCCTTGTTCTGTTCACACAACTGCCTCTTGATCCATGTGCAAGTTCTGGAATTCCAGGCTTCTCATGCTTATCCACAGTTCCTTATGACCCCACCCGGGGGAATACCTTTGCAAAGTCAATGAAACACAAGTAAACATCTTTCTGGTATACTATTTTGAGCCAAGAACTTTCTGACAGCAGCAGTGATATCCCTGGTTCTACTTCCTCTTCTGAATTTGGCCCAAACTTGTGACAGTTCCCTGCCATTGTACTGCTGCAACTGTTACTGAATGAACTCAAGCAAAAGTTTACCTGTGTGCAATCCCAACGACATAGTTTGAGCGTCCTGGGACCACCTTTCCTTGCACTGGGCAAAGCTCTGGAGTTCATCTTTCTCTCTCAGAGATGCCGGTAAGATTGGGCTGCTGATCTTCTCTGTTTGTTTGGTTGGTTTTAGACGGCTGGTCTTGCAGTTAGCAATCGGACACTTATTTGACAAAGAAACAACAACAACAGTAACAGAAAGGTTGAGGCAGTGCTAGACCAGAGCTGGAATTCCAACCAGGTCCTCTGTTGACAAAGACTGGCTTTTCCCCTACTTGTGCAACAGTAACCGATTGGGAGATGTACCAGCTGTAGACAAGTGTCCTTGGCCCCTTGCCCTCATCTGTGCTTGCTCAGTAAGCTTTCCATTATACCCTTCCATCAACCAACACCCCCTCGACCCCCACGCCACCCCCACCCCAGCTTGTGTCTCCAGGTAGAAAAAGGGCCTGTGACACGTCTCCTGGCGGACCCCTTGCTGGTGCTGCCGCCTCCATTCTGGGCAGAAACAGGTGGTTTCTGGGGGATGGGATGAAGGCTCCCGCTGACTGTGTCTGGGTTCCTCTGTGGCTTCTGCCAAGGACTTGCATTATTGCTGGCACGGACAATTGTTACATTCTCCACCGCCAGTTTCCTCATGTTTCCTGGCTTAAGATTTGTCATATTGTTGCGTTATCAACCTGGGACTGACTGCTCCAGAAGTTTCGCTTGTGGTCAGCGTGATGAGTCGGGCAGTTGATCTAGTCTTTCTTAACATCAAAAAGAAAGAAAACCTTGCCTGTGTATTATGAGTGTGATTGCTCTGTTTTGCTGCATCAGACTACCAATTTCTTTAGCTTAAAAGACAAAAACAGGGCTGAGTCCCGGTGGCGTAGTGGTTGTGCACGGGACTGCAGCCCACTAGGATGGAGGTTCAATTCCAGCAGCTGCTCCACAGGAGCAAAGACTGTGCCTCCTACTCCCACTGCCAGAGGGAAGTGATGCCCCAACCCCCCCCCCCCAAAAAAAAAGACAAAAACAAGCCAACAAAACCACTTTCTTACCAAAAAATCCCAAACCTCCAAGTGGAAAGAACAATGTAATAATCCCATGAGCTTGGATCCATGGTTGCAACCACTGTGTCAATCCACATGGCGGCACATGTTGAATGGTATGCATTTTAGTTTTATCCTGTTAAGTATATGTGCCACCATCACTTAAAAATAACATTCTAGAAGAGAACAAAACAAAAAAAAATCCTATGCCTTATAATTGCAGTCAAGTAACACCCACACCTTAATTCTTTAATTGTATGAATATATATTCCCCCACCTATGAGAGTTTGTAAGCCAACTTCTTTTCACCCCCTAACTCAAGATATATATATAACAACATTCATTTTTGCCACCTCATACAGGAATAACCAAAGACAGCAAACAAAATAATCAAAACTTTTGCTTCCCATATTGTTTCTAGAAAACAACTCAGTCAACTGTCAGGACATATCTGACTTCTGGCTAGCCAAAGAGGAAACACTCCCATGAGCAGAAGTGGAACAAACATCTACTCTTCATCTGTATGATTTGTTTCTCCAGTACCCTACTCCCAAGGTACCGTAAAGTGTTCGTCTGGGTAGACTAGAGAAATAAATTCATAAACACACGTGTATATGAGGGAGAGATTTATATGCAAGAGAATGGAACACTGAAAAAGCATCTCAACCCAATCCAGTCCAAGGTCATAAACCTGGTATTAGCCCATATGTCAGATACCAGTCTATAAAGTCTTCTTCTGACTCACAAAGCATGTGCAATGACACCAAGACAATCGCATGTCGGTGGGTGCAGAGTCTTGTATAACCAGTAGTATCTCAGTGTTGGCAGGAGTCTCTGCGTGGCTCCTCGTTTCCAGGGCTCAGGGTCTATCAGCCTGCTGCCATGTGTCTTGTCAGCTGCAATGTCTCCCAAGGACTGAGTCTTGAGTCTCAACTCTAAGGGGAAAATTCGGCAAGATTTCCCAGAATTTTCAGGAGAAAGCCATGCCCACACAGCGGTCTCACTGGCTTTCTCTAGTTCCGGATTGTCGGGCTGGACTCCACCACTACACTCCCAATCCTGAAATTGACACAGGAGTACATGACTGCCCCAGGAGTAATGTATTTTCTCACAGCCTTATATAATTGCAGGCACACAAGTTCTGCTCAGCACATACGTAACAGGCATACACATAACATGAGAAGGATGGGCTAGGGGTACACATACAATAGGATGGAAAGTACTAGAGGCATGCATGTGACAGAAGGGTAGATCTGTAATAAGATGGGAGGATTCTAGAGTCAAGATGGTAGCGTAATTTTGGTCCTGTCTGAGCTGGCTTAATCTTAGATATCTTTGAACTCTTCTTCAGGGGAATAATGTATGATCCTTAACAGAAGGGAGTGGACCCTACTTAGGGTGAGATAGACAATAGGGTCTGATTGCTTTTGAAAGCAGACAGCCCCCAGGCAAGTGGCCTTCAAGCAGTTCACCTTCAAGGGTATTGAGTAGCAACCATGTGCTTGCAAGCAGCATCTAAAATTGGCATTATTATGGGAAGACATGGTGGGCTATAACATTTTCTTAGGAGAGTGTGAAGATCTCCTTGCATGGGAACCCTGTCCTCCCAGAATCCTTAAGCTTGGATGTTGAGCGTTGGTCCCCATACACTCTCTGCCCAGTTCTGTTTCCTACAGACTCATGAGAGTTCTATAGGACAAGGTAAAGCTGTCCCTTGAGTTTCTGAGATTGCAGCTGTGAAGGAGAGCAGAAAGCCTTATCTTTCTCCCAAGGAGCAGCTGGTGGTTTTGAACTGCTGACCTTGCAGATCACAGTCCAATGTGTAATCCCTGTGTCACCCAGGCTCCCTCCCCCAATCCTGGTATATCTAACATCTCTCATAGGAAGAGACTTTACAGCATCAATTTATTTCCCAAGCCAGAGTAACCTATTTTCTTTTTTTTTGTTTTTGTTTTTTTGTGGGCATCACTGCGTCTGGTGGTCATGGGCGCTCCCCAGCCACCGCTGGATTTGAACCGCCAAGCCTGCAGGCTGCAGTTCCGCACGCAACCACTTACGCCACCGGGGCTCAGCCCCAGAGTAACCTATTTTCTGTTACCACCACCCCATCCCATTTCCCCTTATAGCATCTTTTATTCCTATGAATATTTTAAGAATTTTCTTTAAAAAAAATGAAACATTTTCCATTGAACTGGCACTCAAGCAATTTTTTTATTTTTTGAAAACACTGCTGGCCCATTCATTCATTCATTCATTCATTATTGCTCCTGTATTTGGCAGGATGGGTTAGGCTGTGCTTCTGTAATAAATCACCCCTCAAATCTCAGTGGCTAACACAAAAGTGCCTTTATAGCCCTCATGGTCTCTGGGTAGTCGCTTCCATTTTGTGGATCCTCCATGTTAACTCCCTGCAAGGTACAAACTCCCAGGGTTGGGGCTGGGCTTCTCATCCCCTCAGTCTCTACTCACAGTGCACTGGCCAGAAGCAACCTGGAGAGCCTGGAACTTTGAAGTGGAGTCTTCCACCTGCCCCAGGGGGAGAGGGAACCAGACAGTGGGAAGAAGGTAATGCCTGCCATGCACAATGCCTGCCTGACACCTTCTTCATATGTCAGGACATTGTTTGTAGATTAAAACACCAGGACGTTTTTCTTCTTCTTCTTTTTTTTTTTTTTGGCATCACTGCCCTCAGGTGGTGGGAGGAGGAGGCCCAGCCTTTGCTCCATGGAGCTGGAATCGAACCTCCGTCCCAGTGGGCCGCAGTCCCGCGCACAACCACGACGCCACCGGGGCTCGGCCCCATTTTCCTTCTTTTAAAAAGAGTCATCAACCCAACTGTGTTATGCTGGATTGACTAGAGAAGCAAACCCAATGACACTCATGTACGTATAAAAAAGAGCTTTATATCAAGAAGCAATAAAATATCAGGAAAGTACCTCCTCCCAGTCCCAGTCCAACTCAAGTCCCTAAGTCCAACGCTGCTCCATAAGGTCCTCTTCAGGCTCTCACAGCCACAGGCAATGGTGCAGAGTGCAGGAAGACCAGAGGCCAGGAGTGCAAAGTCGTGTGGATCCAATGCCAGTGGTAGCAGCAGCGTAGGGCTCCAGCAGCAATTAGCCATCAGGAAGGTGAAGGCAGAGAGGGAGGGAGAGGTTCCCAGGACCCTCCTTAGGAGAAGGCCACTTCCATAAGGAGGCACCATCAGGCTGTGACCTGCTTCAAAGGCTAAACTCCACGCATGCATTTTTTTTAAAGGATTATTTTATTGGAGGGGTGTGTGTGTGTGTGCTTATAGCTCTTATAATAATCCATACATTATTTGGTAATTTAAGTAATAGATGCCTCTCTGAGTTTTTCCTGGGTTTAGTCTAATTGGTGTCCTTTCTGCTTCCGGTATGAATGTCTGATTCTCATCTGTTAAGGTGGGGAAGTTTGCTTCCAGGAATTTCCTCATGAATTCAACTGTTGGCTTCCTTGTGTGTCTTGTTCTGGAAGACCAATTATTGGGATTTTATACCTCTTCATAGCATCTGCCATTGTTTTCAGATTTTTTTCTGCCTCTTAGGTTGACTGTCTTTCCCGTTTGTTAAAGTCTGTCTGATTGTCCTCTAGATTGCTGGAACTATTCTCCACCTCTTCAATTCTGTTGGTGAGGTCAGTTATCTTGTGTTTTGCTTCTGTTTCTTCTTCCATTAGCTCATGTATTTCCTAGTGGTGCATGGACTCCATCCCTCCATTGTGGACTTCATCTCCTCTACAATTGTATCCTTATTCTGTGTTGCTTCTCTCATAGCCTTTAATATTCCAAGCAGCATTCTGAAGATTTCTTTTTGTGTCAGATCAATGTCTGATTTTTCTATGAGGACTTTTAGGTTACGACTTCCTTTGCTGTTGCATTTTGTGTTTTTTTTTTTTTTGTGGTTGTTGTTGTTCTTGTTGAGGGTGTTGAAGTACGTTGCTGTGTGTCTGTCATTTTGGAAGAACTGTGTCCTATGTTTCTGGGAGACTGAGGGGCCCTGAACTCTTTCTTTGTGTGACTGGTAAGAGTGGTTTTAAGGATTACCTCAAAACCTACTATGGTGATGGGACAGACTGCTGTGTAGGCGAGGTGCCTTGGTGCCTCAGTAGCCAGCAGTGGTGGGGTGCCTCAGAAGGTGTCCTGTGGCAGATGACTATAGGTATGCCACTGGGCTTGCTTGGGGTGGGCCTACAGCTCCAACACAGACTTCTTCTGGACAGCCTGGGCACAATCTGGAATCTTTTAAAAACTCGCTGTGGAGCCCCAAAGTGGTACCGTCCATTTTTGACTTGACTTGTGGCTATTACAACCTGTTGACTTTTTCTGTTTTGTTATGTTAAAATCATCGTCTGTGCTCTGGGATAAGATGTCTGCCTGTCTTGTTATGTTAATGCTATGCTAACGGTCAGGTTTCTGACAACTTACATTCAAAATTACACAAAGCAAGACAACCTGGAATTGAAAGTGCTTAAAACAACCCCCCCCCCACCCCCCGCCCCGGAACCGGCCACTGGACTCCAGGAAAGAGGGCCCTCTTCTGATTAGTGCATGACTATTGGACCTATTGATACCATGGGTACTTTGTGAGCAGGGCTCCAGATGGAGGGGGCGCTGGACCCTCGCAGGGTCTTTGTTGCAAGTCTTGCCAGCTGGATATGAGCCACAGCTTTGGGGACCACATTGGACAGAACCAGCTCTCTCGGGATGACTATGACAAGAAAATGAAGCCATCAGTCAAGGAGAAGGTATGGAAGCAGCACACATCTGCACTGAAACAGCCCCGCAAGCCCGGTCTGCAGGTCTACCTGCCATGACGCCATGATGGTAATTCTCACCGAAGCAACCCTGACTATGAGGAGTCTGGTGGAAGCAGCAGTAGTGGTGACTCTGAGCTGGAGCCTCCGGGCCATCAGCTCTTCTGCTTAGAATATGAGGCAGGCAGTGGGGAGCCCACGTCAGTGATGTGTATCAGGATGACCCCTCAGAAAGGATGAGTGGGGAGGTGTCAGTGCACATGCTTCCCGACACATTCATGCGAGAGGTCCTGTTCAGGAAGAGATCGCAAAATGGCACAGCCAATGCTGATGGGATTGGCCACATCCTCTCCAGGCTGGCACTCGACTACTGCATTGGGAAGAATTCTGCCCAGGAGCTGACTTCTGGTTGCAGGGTGCAAGGACCACCCATTGCCCTTGAACCGCAGAGCTACTGCTGCCTTCATCGCCTCCATAGGAGAAGGGTGTTGCAGCACTGGCTGCCTCTCTTGAAGCCGGTATTTCTCCATATGCTGACCCATTTCACCAGCCTGAGGTTCTGGAATATTTTGAGAAGTTTGTTCAAGTTTGGTGTTTACTGGAAGCAGAGTCTCTGGGAAAAGCTGGTCCTTCTGATGCTTTGTGCTCTCTTGCAGCTCCCCAACTAAGGTCACGTGCCACGGGACACTGGGCTGCTCCTGCTCCCCTTGGTTCCATGCCCGTGTGTGTGGCTCTTGTGGCTTCAGCCTACTTTGCTCCAGAGCCATGATTCCTGGATTGTTCCTCAGCTGGATTTCATTGGAGCTGCTTCGTTCCTTCTTTTCTCTCATCTTCTCTGCTCAGGTAATGTCCAGTTCTTTGACACCACCTTCTCCACGCTGGCAGTGTCCGAGTCTCCCTGAAGATGTTGACAGTGGTCTGTGACTGCCAGCTGCTCAGGACCTTGGATATGGGGTTGTTTCCAAGTAATGCTCGTAGCAATAAAGTGGGAGACCCTTCACTGTGGGGGTCTATATGCAAGCTTATTTATCTCCTTTTCCATGATGTCTGCAAGTTCCTGGCTAACCCTAAACACTACTTTTTGCAGCACTGTTTTAAACACCCCCCACCTTTTTTTTAACCACACTTCAACCTGATGCTTCAAGACATGCATGCGTCATCCTGGCATGAACAGGGAACCAGTAGAGAGGTCTGAGGGCCTGACCCCAATCCCAACTATGTAAACAGCCCCTCTTCCCCACAGAAGAATTCACTTCAGAGGACAGCACCGAAACGACAGCTCAGGGAGAGGGAAATGTCTTGTCAGACCACAGGGGAACAAATGAAGGATGAGGAAGAGAGAGAGGAGCACATGCTGGCCCGCCAAACTCTGAGGATGATATTCCCTTTTATAGCAGCCAATGCTCAGAGAGGACCATAAGGCTGACCCTACTCTGATTCTTGACCTCGCTGTCTGACCCCTAGCCCTACAGGGGATACACCGGAGACAGACACACTGCAGGAATTGTACCAGATCTGACTCCACCACAGTGAGGCAGAACACTCAGCGTGTGCAGCAGGACAGCAAAGGGAACAGAGCAACAAAATCCCCAGGGAATACCCAAAAGAGACTTTGGGGCCAGGGCGTGGCGCCCCTTAAGACTAGTCTGGAAAGTACTCCTACAGGTCAACTAAAAGATTGTGAACTATTTGCAGGCTTTTGTTGGTCACTGGTTTTGTTTTGTTTTCTTGCTTTGCTTTGCTCTGTCTTTTGTGTGTGTGTGTGTGTGTGTGTGTGTGTGCAGATTATTATCTCTGCATGTCTATCTAGTCGAGATAGGTGGGATAAACAATCTGGAAGAGAAAACAATAGAGTGGCAGTTCCAGGGGGGACATGGGAAAGAGGGAGTCTGGGGAAAGGAAGTGGGGGTGAACAACCCCAGGTACAAGGGAACAGCAAGTGACCCAAAATCGATGGCAAGGGGGATATTGGAGGCCTGATAGGGCTTGATCAAGGGCAGTGTAGCTGAGAGGAATTGCTGAAAGCCAAATGGTGGCTGAGCATGATAGTGGGATAAGAGACAAGTAAAAGGAAATAGAGGAAGGCGCTAGGAGGCAAAGGGCATCTATAGAGGCCTAAATACAGGCGTGCACATATGTAAATATATTTATATATGATGGGGAAATAGATCTATGTGCACATATTTATAGGTTTAAAATTAAGGTAACAGGTGGACATCGGGCCTCTACTCAACTATTCCCTCCCAACACAATCGCTGAAGACAAAGCAGGTGCATAAGCAAATGTGGTGAAAAAAGCTGACAGTGTCTGGCTATTAAAGTATATAGCATCTAGGGTTTTAAAGACTTGAAGATAAACAAGTGTCTATCTAGCTGAGAAGCATCAAAGCTCACCTAGATGAAGCACACCAGCCTGTGTGATCATGAAGTATTGATAGGATCAGGTATTGGGCACCAGAGAACAAAACTCATATCATTGTGAACGAGGGGGAGTGTGAAGTGGAGACCCAAAGCCCATCTGTAGGCAACCGGACATCCCCTTACAGAAAAGGTTGTGGGGGCGAGACGAGCCAGTCAGGGTGCAGTGTATCCATGATGAAACATACAACTTTCCTCTAGTTTTTCAAAGCTTTTACTCCCCCCTCCCCACCTATCATGATCCCAATTCTACCTTACAAATCCGGCTAGACCAGAGGATGCACACTGGCACAGATCAGAGCTGGAAACACAGGGAATCCAGGACCGATAAATCCCTCAGGACCAATACTGAGACTAGAGATACCAGGAGAGTGAGTGGAAGGGGAGGGATACAAAGGATGGGAACCGATCACAATGGTCTACAGATAATCCCCTCTCTGAGTGATGGACAACAGAAAAGTAGATAAGGGGAGACATTGAACAACGTAAGATATGAAAAAATAATCATTCATGAATTATCAAGGGTTTGTGAGGCAGGGGGCGATAAGGAGCTAAAACCAAGGGCTCAAGAAGAAAAAGAATGCTTTGAGAAGGATGATGGCAATAAATGTTCACATGTGCTTGATGCAATGCATGGATGTAGGGATTGTATAAGAGTTGTTTGGACCCCCATAAAATGATTTAAAAAAAATGATTAAAAAAAAAAACCCAAACAGGAGCTGGTACCAATGGCTCAAATAGAAAGAAAATATTTGAGAAATGTTGATGGCAGTGTCCTTAATACAATTGCATTATGGGTTATTATAAGATTTGTAAGAGCCCCCACAATAAAATGATTAATAATATATATTTTAAATTTATTTTGGGGGGGGACATCACTACCCTCTGGTGGGAGTAGGAGGCCCAGCCTTGCTCCTGGAGAGCTGCTGCTGGATTTGAACCACCAGCCCAAAGGGCTGCAGTCCCACACACAACCACTATGACACCAGGGCACAGCCCTGATTAATAATATTTTTTAAATGATTTATTTTTAAAGTTTTTTTTTTATAATGCGCTGTGGGTGCCCTGGTATTGGGTCTGTGCCATGTTGTCCCCCAGAAAATGGGGGAACCAGATTAGCCGAATGGGTTTGGAGCCAACTGGATCTGTATTCTTCCTGGTTGCACTCCTAGTCACTCCTCTCCTACAAAACTCTGGTGGGTGTGCTCTGGGGATATGCATTGTGTCAAATATCCCAGGGGCTCTGCAATTGCTGCAAATTAGTTTCTATATATCTAGCAGATGCAAAGCTGGAGAGAGGGGGGCAAGAGGATGACTGATGTAGTCATTCCATTCCTGGCTGGGGTGGGTAGGAGCCTGCAGGCGCAGGGAGGATAGCAGGGTCTCTGAGAGCCTGGGATTATGACTACCTTTACATAGCAGCCCGGGGAGATTACTGCCCACTGCGGGTCTGAGACCTTAGGCACAGAAAGCGGTGGTGGATACCGTCTTGCTGGACCTGGGGAGGGATTAGCAGAGCCTAGGGCAGACAAAGTGAACTTGAAGAGTTTTCTCGAGTTCTCAAATCACTCATTTAGTGAAAATTGCAGGGCCAAGTCTGAACCAGGTCCCAGGACACCACATCTGTTTCCAGCACTCAGCCTACCCATATTGGCCTCCTTACCTCTGAATTTTCAGGTCTAGCAACTGGAGCAGTGGGCGGGTAAGTCTTCCTGTAAGCCGTCATGACTCCTCCTCGATCAATTCTTTGTTCTCACCCCTCCACTTTCTATATCTCAGGTTGACATGAAATGATGTCGCTACGACCTCAACCCACTGCCAGAATAGATTCTGACTCACAGCGATCCCACAGGACAGGGTCGAACTCCCCTTCTGAGACCCCAAGATTGGGACCCTTTCCAGGAGCAGAAAACCTTGTTTTTCTCCCCAGGAGCAGCTGGTGATATCAAGTCTGAGCTTGCACGTAGCGTGCAAACACGATGCCGCCAGGGTTCAAAGAACTAGATCATCTAGATACACTCACAGCTGAAACTATGGGGTGACAACTGCCCCAGAAAATGGAGGCCCGGGAGACAGACAGGAATCCTGTGGCAGGCAGGCCAAGGGAGAAGTTCGGATGCAGGACAAACTTAGGCCCTGGGAGAAATAAATGAGCAGAGTCTGGATGGTCAGTGGGGGTTGAGGAGGTGGCCCAGCAAGAAGAAGAATCTGTCCAGGGAAGAGGCAGCCCCTTCGTGGTAACATTCATGAGTAAATTACCAATGCTGTATGCCTGCCAGCTCATTCCTTCCACAACCCACGCGTCTGGTGCAACAGGGAATTCCTTGAACAGGTGAAGGTCCACAGTTTTGATTAACAGTTTGTCCAAGGCTACCAAGCTGGGGAATGGCAGAGCTGCCTCTTCCCCACCCACCAAAGTCTGAAGTCCACCTGGACTCTTGCCAAGATGCTGCGCTGGCCCCAGAGTGTGGGTAGGAGAAGAAGCTGCCACCTAGGGGATATGCGCTTCTTGTCATTTTCCTCACACCCATCCGGCATGTCTTTCCTTCCTGCTTGAGTCCTGAGCTCTCTGGGCACAGGGCAGGCAAGCGGAGCCCCGGGCTACTGTCTTGACAGCCTGGCATGGAGGAGGGAGGAGAAGGAAGGAGGTGTTCGCCCGGTTTCAGCATGAGTACACTATGTCCCTGGCTGGGAGCTGGATGTGGGCGCATTGCAAACCACCCCTGCAAGTCTTGCCCAGCCAGCATTGCCAGGACAATGACAGGGCTTCAGAGTGGCCTCTGCCATCGCCTTAACATGCGATGCCCCCTTGGACAGTGACTTGTCTCTGAACTCTGATGTCTCCCTTCACTCACGTTTCCACTGTTTGTCCCCCTGGGGTGGGACAGTTTGCCTTGATCATTACAATCAGTTCCCCCTTCACCCCTCCCCCCTTTTCCCCTTACCCTCCTGATGTCGCTCCTCCTATTTCTGTTCCTGAGGGGTTTCTCTGACCAGCATCCTGTGTGTCATGGGCTCTTCTCTGTACCAGTGTACATGCTCTAGTCTAACCAGAACTGAAAGACAGGAGTGGAGTCAGGGTAGAGGGTGGTATGGTGTAAGGAAGCCTCAAAGAACCAGAGGAATATTGTGTGCTTCATCGGTGTTATACCGTGCCCTGGTTGACTCATCCCTTCCTCGTGACTCTTCTGTGAGGGGATGTGCTGCTGTCTACAGATGAGTTTTAGGTCTCTGTTGCGGCCCCCTCTCATTCCCAACAACATAGTTTGTTTGTTTCGGGTCATCTGATCCTGTCGACACCTCATGATCGAACAGGCTGGTGTGCTTCTTCCATGTGGGCTTGGTTGCTTCTGAGCTGGACTTGTTTAACTTCAAGTCTTTAAGACCCTAGATGCTATATCTTTTGATACCTGGGCACCATCTTCTTTGTGCATCACATTTGCTGATGTGTCCATTTTGTGCCAGGAGGGTAAATATTGCAGGATGCCAGATGATAAGAACAAAGTGTTCTTGCATTGAGGGAGGTTTTGAGTGGAGGCCCAAAGTCCACCCACTTCCTCAATGTATTGCCATATAAATATATGTGCATAGGCCAAATGCCTCCGTTTTGTGAATTAATTTACTTCCACGAGTGTACACCTCTGTTTATACCTCTATCCATAGTTTTGTTTCTTACATCTTTCCTCTGTTTTCTTTTACCCTCCCCTTGCCCCACCATCACGCTTGTTCTTTTGCCTCTTAGTAATCCCCCTCTCTACACTGCTGCCGCTCCAACTGCCGCCGGCTGGGTACATTCTCCTCGCTGCTGCTTTTAATTTCCTACTTCAGTGGTTCTCAACCTTCCTCATGCCGTGACCCTTCAATACAGTTCCTCACGTCGTGGTGACCCCCCAAGCATGAAATCATTTTCTCTGCTACTTCACAACTGTCATTTTGCTACTGTTCGGAATCAGGCGACCCCAGTGAAAGGGTCATTCAACCCCCAAAGAGGTTGCAACGCCCAGGTTGCTGCCCCTCGTTGCTGCCCCGTCTGTGGTGGTGTTTGCTCACTGCTCCCTTCTCCCGCCTCCTCCCCCACTCAAGTCCCTCTGCAACTTTCTCCATGGACTTCTTCCCGTGCCTACCTCATACAGGTGGGAAAAATCACCATCATGGAGACAAGACAAAGAGTAAACAAAAGACTGACCTAAAAGAGAAACAAACAGACAAACAAACAAACAAACAAGAAAGTGTACAGAATTCCAGATCTGTCTGTTGACCTTTTCTGGCTGTCCCCTTATTGGTCAGTGGGGGTGGGAAGTGGGGGTTCTTGGAATTGCCCCTACCATACTGAAGTCTATTTTGGGGGCTCCTCAGGGATTCTGTATTTTTGCAACTTTGGTTTGCTCCCCTTCCTGGTGGGTTCGCCCCTCTGTGTGTGGGTGTGTGTTTGTGTGTGTGTTTTCTTGGGGGGGGGCAGTGTGTCAGGCCAGAATCACTCCGAGCCATGTACCCCCAGGACTGTCCTCTGTTGTGGTATGCTCCAGAGAAGGGACGTCATGTCCTGAGCTATTGGTGGCCCTGCAGTTCTCTCTGTGCCTTAGCAGCTCTGTGCAGGGACATCGTCCGTAGAGCCTGATGTGCCAGTGTGGGCTCTAACCCCTCGATCTCTCTTTTTCCTTCTTGGTTTGCTTCTGTATGGGTGAGGCAGGCTGCCCCCCTCCCCCAACCTGTCAGTTTAGTTTTATTCTCCATAACACATACTTCAAGGAGAGCCGTGGGTGTGGGGGAGTATCAATTTGGCTCTGATTGGGGCCAGCCTAGACCTCTCTACTCATTAGGTGCTTCATGTAGTTATTTTGCCCTCAAGATCTGGCGGGCCGTGTGGGGTCTACACTCAACACTCCCATTTCTGTGAGGACATAAGCCGCACCCTGCCCCCGGGTGGATCAATGCCCTGCTCCTCCAGTGCCATTAGCACCTTCATTTTTTCTTCCCTTTTCTCCACCCTCTTTTCCTTCTTTGTGTTGGAATGACATGCATGTCCTTGGGTTTGGTCTGTCCACTGCCCGATTGCTTGTACCCCAAACTGTGAGATAAGTGGCTGTTCTTCTGTATCTACTGTGTTGATTATGCTTTCCTCAGTGGACTCATGCTGTACATGCCCTTTTGTCATTGGCTAACTTCGCTTAGCATCATTTCCTCCAACTCTTCCCAGGAGACAACGTGTTTAATGCAATCATCAATGCTTTTTAGTGTTGTGTAGCACCCCATTGAGTGTTTGTGCCAGAGGTTTCTATTTCAGTCATCTAATCTACTTGTCTATTGATGGAAATTTAGATTGTTTTCAATTCTTTGCAATTATGAATTGCACCACAACGAACATTCTAGAGCAGACAAATGGTCGTGGTTTATTTCTTGCCTCTTTTGGTAACTCAATTTGCATTGACTTTAAATACTGCCAGATGCCTTTCCACAATGGCTGTATGTCTCTAGGGACCACTTGCAGAGAAGGAGAGTTCCTATCTTGCCACATCCCCTCCAACATTTGTTGATTCTTTTCATGGTCTTCCCCCGCATTTAATTCTGTGCCCTGATTTTTATTATTTCTTTTCTTTTGCTACCGGAGGTGCTATTCTGTTGACTCTGTTCTAGTTGCTGGAGGTTGTGTGATCGTGTATCAGTCATAAATCTCTCTTCCTTTTTCATATATGCATTAATCACGATCAAACTTTCTTTGATAACTGTTTTTGCTGTATCCTGTAGGTTTGGGCACGTTGCATTCTCATTAGTTTCTAGAAACTTCTTAATTTCCTCTACTCTGGGCCAGCACCTACTTGTGTCCTGGAAGATCGTTATTCATCCTCCAATTATTTGCCCTTGTTTTCTTGATTGTGCTTTCGTTGAGCTCCAGTTTCATGGTGTTCTGAGAAGGAGGCCTGAGTGATCGCGAAGGGTTTGAATTTACCCAAGCTGGACTTGTGTCCCAGCATGAGGTCTATTTTTGAAAATGAGCCATGTGCACTCAAAAATAATGTTGTTATTATTATTATTATTATTATTGTAATCCAATGGGTAGCTTTAAAATGTCTATCAGGTCCCATTGCCCAATTGCAGTGTTTAGCTCTGTAGCCTCCCTGCTGAGCTTCTTTCTCAGTGATCTGTCTTTCTTTAATGCATTATATTAAAGTCACCTGCCATGATTGAGGCTGTGATTTCTTTTTCACATTCTGAATAATTTGTTTGATAAATTTCATGGGTCTCTCGTTAGGCATGAATATATTTATGTGCTCACTTGTTACTGGTCTAATGATCATATGAACTTCATTTAGTGCCTGTCTTTGTCTCTTGCTATGATTTGCCCTTTGATGTCAATTTTGTTAGAGATTAGGATCATAATCCCTGCTTTTTTTAAGATGTCATTTGTCTGGTATATTTTCTGCCAGCCTTTTATTCTTATTTTCAGCCTTTTATTCAGTCTGTGAGCTTAAGTTGCACGCAACTGATTGATAGGTTCTGTTTTCTGAGTCAGTCTGCTAAACTTTGTCTGTAATGGGTGAGTTCAGGCGGTTGACATTCAGAGTTATTACCACCCTCTGTGGATTCATTGTTGTCGGTGTCTACCTTTTGTGTTGTGTGTTTACCTATCTTCTTTCATGTGGTAGTTACATAATCTGGTGCCAATTTGAGACTTGAGAGGATTAAGAGCGAAAGGGTGGAGTCTAGTCTGTCAATTGAGTCACAGCCAATGAGGCCTCTTTGTGGGCCTGGCCTTCTCCTGAGAATTCTCAGAACTCTGGTATTTCCTCCTTGGTATTTCCTCCTGCTCCCTTCCTGAGAGACGCTCTACTGACAAGACACATGACACTATGCTAACAGACCCTGTGACCTTGGAATTGAGGGAACCACGTGTAGACCCCTGCCAGTGGTGAGATGCTTACAACATCACTGGATCCACAAGACTTCCCACACACTGGCCTGTACTCAGCATCATTGCATGTGTTTCATGAGTCTGAAGAGAACTTTATAGATTGTCATTGTACATATGGACTAACATCGGACTTATGGAATTGACCTGAACTGGGCTTGGATGTTTTCTCAATATTCAATTGCTCTTGTATATAAACATCTTTCTTACTCCCTGGATTTGTTTCTCTAGTCTACCCAGACTAACATACTTCATATCAGTGTGCTGTATTTAAAAGGGGGCCTTTATTCTTGCTTTCTTTTCCCTCTGAGGCAATGTTACTTTGGCAGTTATTTTTGACTTCATTGACTTCTAGATGGAGTTGTGCTATATAGTGGTCTTGGGAGCTACCCAGCTTTGCTGCTGCTGGATTTGAACCGCCAAGTCAGTGGGCCACAGTCCCGCACTCAACCACTATGCCACCAGGGCTCAGCCTGGGTTGATGTTTTTTTCTTTCAGCTTTTGGAAGATGTTACTCCACTCTTTCCTCCTCTTTATGGTATCTGCTGATAGGTCTGAGCATATTCTTACTTGAGCACCATGGTATGTGATAGCCTTTTTTCCTTCTCTTGCTGCTCTTAAATTTTTCTCTTTTTTCTTAAAGTTGGGTAACTTAAATATTATGCGCCTTTGTGAGTTCTTCCCGAGGTTTAGTCTAATTGGTGCCCTCTCTGCTTCTTGTATGAATGTCTGATTTTTATTCGTTAATGTGGGCATGTTTGTTTTCAGGAATTCCCTCACAAATGCAGCTGTTGACTTCCTTGTTGTGTCTTGTTCTGGAAGACCAATTGTTCAACTATTATGCCTCTTAATTGCATCAGTCATTGTTTTCAGGTTTTTCTCTGCCTCATAGATTGACTGTCTTTTCTGTTTGTTGAAGTCTGCTTGATTGTCCCCGAGATTGCTGGAACTAGTCTCCGCCTCTTCTAGTCTGTTGGAGAGGTCCATTATCTTGGATTTTGCCTCTGTTACCTCAGCTATTAGTGCTTATATTTCCTTTTGAACATGGACTTCATCCCCTGTATGGTGGGTTTCATCCTATCTACCATGGGCTTCATCCTCTCTATTGTGGACTACATCTCCTCTGTCATTGTGTCTTTATTCTGCATTGCTTCCCTCATATCCTGTATTACTCCAAGCAGCATTCTGAAGATTTCCATTTGTGGCAGATCAACATCTGTTTCTTCTATGAGT
This sequence comes from Nesogale talazaci, assembly GCA_004026705.1. Classification (NCBI taxonomy): domain Eukaryota; kingdom Metazoa; phylum Chordata; class Mammalia; order Afrosoricida; family Tenrecidae; genus Nesogale; species Nesogale talazaci. The sequence continues at coordinate 16,677 of PVJH01019375.1, forward strand.
GTCATTAGATTTAGGACTTCTCCTGCTGTTTTGTTTTGCTTTGCTTGTTTTCTTGTTGAGAGTGTTGAGGTATGTTGCTGTCTGCATGTCATTTTGAAAGAACTGGGTGCCATGTTCCTGGAAGACAGAGGGACCCTGAGCTCTCTCTGTGAAGTGGCAGGTGGCAGTGGAGTGCCTCAGAAGGTGTGCAGAGGTTGATGACTGAGTATGCCACTAGGCCAGGTGGGGTGGGCCTGCTGTGTGTGCAAGATGGTCTGGACTTTCTGGTGACAATTTGCAGTCCTTCAAAGACTTTTTGTAAAGCACAAAACTGGAGAAGCCAGTTTTTTGCTTGGGCTGTGGATATCAGCCACTGGCTTTTCCTGTTTAAAAACTAAGCTGTTCTCTGGGGATTAGAAATCTGTTTGTCTTGTTATGTTAATATTATGCTTATAGACCAGGACCTGGTTTGTGGTGGCTTTCATTAAATGTTACATCAAAAGAACACAGCCTGGAATTGTAAGTGTTTAAAAATTCTTTTAAATCTTTTTTTTTAATGGGTTTGTGAGCTTCCCTGGTATCTGTGGTGTGCTGTGCTGTACCCCACAGAAAGGAGACCATATTATCTAAGTGGGTTTTGAGCCAGCAGGATCTGAATTCTCACCGAGCTGGGGAGTGATGGCTGATGCAATCACTCCGTTCCTGGCTATGGAGGGAGGAAGCAATGCCCAAGCATACAGGAGTGGGGTGGCTAGCACAGGAAGGAACTCCAGTGTGAGGTCTTGTGGCCACTTTCTGAGGCTCGCTGAGAGCCTGGGACTATGGCCACCTTTAGACTGCAGCCTGGGGACATTGCTGCATGCCTGAGTCTTGTAATGTTGGGTGTCAGAATGGTGACACATGCCTTCCTGCTGGATCTGGTGAGGGATTTGCAGAGCTCTTGGGCCGATGTGGTGATCTCACAGCATTTCAGTGCTTTCTTGAATTGCTCCATGGGGGGAAAAAATGGCTGGGGGAGGTCTGAACCAGACCCTACTACATTGAATTATTTTTAGCACCACCTTCTTACTTCTTAATTTTCTGATCTAACCACAGGAGCACTGGGTGGGAGATTCTACCTTGATGCCATCTTGACTCTTCCACCCTTCCCTTGTAAAATGGGGCTGCTGACAGTGTTGGGATGAAGTGAGATACTTCCCCGAAAGCATTCCTCTCACAGTCTGGTACTGACACGGATAGATGTAGAAAATGAGGCCCAGAAGGCTGAAGGGTCTACTTAGGCTGTGGCAAATAGTAGTGGGTAGAGATGGAGCTTTGGGCCCAGGCTGGGTTGCCAGCATGAGACAGCATCACCTCATGTCTCCCAGTACCAGCACTGAGCAGGTCAACTGGGATATTGGCAGCACAGAACCACAAGGGGAGTGATTGATTACTCCTGCCTTTTCTGTAGGAATGCTGTACTGAATACTGAGCATCGTGCAATGAAACCCTGCTTGGGTGGGTGTGAGCTCTGCTTCTCCTTGGTATCTCCTGCAAAGATACTTCTCTGCCCTGGCCAGCAGGCACCCTAAACAGCTACGAGAAGTCAGGCTCTTATTATTTGAGAGGCTATCACCCCCACCCCCCACCGATTTCCCCACCAAAACTCTGTATTTAATTTAATTTTTTTTTACAAAACAACCTTATTACCTTCAAAAATACTCTCCATTACATTTAACACAGTTGTCAAATCTGTGGTTTGATTCTTGGATGCCTTTTTCAAACTTATCTGTTTGGAGGGCTGACAGTCCCACCCTCATTTTTTCTGTGACCTCTTTTAAGTCGCCAAATCGCTGTCCTTTCATGTTCTTCTTCATTATTGGAAATGAAAACAAGCCACATGGAGTGATGTTAGATGCATGGTGTAGGAGAGGAATGCCTTTTTCTTTTTTGCCAAAACCTGGTGTACTGAGATGGTTGGTAAGCAGGTACATTGTCGTGGTGGCACAACCAGTCTCTCTGTCTGCCACAAATCAGGCCCTTTTTGTCATGCACGGTCACTCAATCTGCAGGACCTCTAAATAGAAAGCTTGATTAACAGTCTGACCTGGTGCAACGAACTCCAAATGCACTATGAGTTGGTATTTTCACCCGTTCTGGAAGTTAATGGGTGTCCAGAATGAGGTTTATTATCAGTTGACATTTTACCTTTTTTGAAACGAGAAAACCACTCAGACATTTGAGTTTTTCCCACAGTGCTGTTCTAGTAAACTGTGTTCAATGTCACAACAGCTTCTGTGGCATTTTTCCAGAGCAGGAAACAAAATTTCACAGTTATATGCTGTTCTCTTAAATTGGCCATCACACGAAAAAAGGTTCGAATGAAACCATTTTTATGAAAAACTTCACTGTGACCAGAGAGAACTTTCCCAGGTGACGCCACTGGGTGCACTGACTCAGAGCAAGTTGCTCAGTACTCACCCAGGGGCAAAATGTGTACAATGAAAGCTCTGCTCACCACAATTTTTTTTGTGCACCTCGTTTGTCAGACCAAGTGCAAATCACTTAATAATAATAATAATAATAATACATATATACGCTGACATTTTACAGGTTGGGAAACTGAGGCAGATTTCTCTTCAAATTATAGCTAGGAGGGGGTGGCAGCAGGATTTGAAACCAGGTTTTCAGTTTTTTAAAATTTTTGTGTCTTGTCTAGATGGAAGTCAATGTGGAGACAGATAAACCAGTGCGGCTGTGGGAAAAGCTGGGACTGGAGACAGGAGCCAGTAGACCAGACGCCTTTTGTCTCATTCTTGGTCCCTTGAGGCACAGCTCAAAAGTTGATGAATCATCCCAGTTAGCTTTCCAAGATTTCTGCTTCCAGATGCTCAAACTCAAATCCCTGCCATCAGGTTGATTTTGACTCATAGCCAATCCTAGTATGGGGTAACATTGTGCCTGTCGGCTTCTGTGGCCATCACTAGTCTGGTGTCAGTTTCAGGGCTGGGAGTGTAGGGATGGAGTCTAGCCTGTCCATCTGGAGATAGCCAATGAGACCTCTGTGTGGACAAGGCTTTCTCCTGAGAATTCTGGGAAATCTGTCCGTAGTTCCCCCGTGGAGGTGAGAGACTCACGATGAAGTCCCTTGGAGACGCTCTACTGACAAGACACAAGGCTGACTCCCTGTGAGACATCCCGGAGGAGAAGCCACATGGGCTTCCCTGAAGGCACCAGACCTTTGAAGCCGCAAAAACCACGTAGACTCCTGCCAGTGCTGAGATGCTTCCACCACCACTGGAGACACAAGATCCTGCACCCACTGGCTTGTGATTGTCCATTATATGTGCTCCGTGAGTCTGATGAGGACTTATGGATTGGTATTGGACATATGAGCTAATATCGAACTTATGACCTTGAACTGGACTGAGTTGGGATGCTTTCTCAATGTTCCATTCCTCTTGTATATAAACCTGTCCCTTAGAAACATTTGCGTATTTATGACTTTGTTTCTCTAGTCTGCTCAGACTAGCACAGCTTCAGAAACTGTTACCTATTGGCTTATGGGATTCAAAAGCCTCTTCTTTCACCCTCAGACCAGCTAGAGGTTTCAAACTGCTGACCTTGTGATTAGCAACCCAACTTGCAATCCCACACCATGAAGCCTCCTGTTTTCAGTTAAGGGTTGGCTTTTCCTTTGTGCCTCAGCTTCTGGGAGGTTCTAAACTTCCTTAGTAAACTCGTTTGTGGTGATTCTCTAGCTCTGGACTCTGGAATAATTCTCCCCTCTTCCCAATCATTATTGGTGCTCCATGGGGTTTTTAAAAAAAAAAAATCACTGTATTTAAGTTTGCTGTTGAAAAGAAACACACCAATTCAACAGTATTTCCAAGTACAGTTCCGTGACAGTGATCCCACCCTTCAAGTGGGGCATCCATCCCTACCCTCCTCTTCCGAGTTGCTCCTTCTCTAGTGACAGAACCACACAGGTCCCGAAGTTTATATTTTGAGTTGCTGTTGTCAGTTTCATACCACATGGACACTGTTTTCGAAGAGAACAAAACTCCCTTGTTTGCTTGAAAATCAGATTCAGTGGTTTATTCTACTCATTTTTTTTAACTGTGAATTTGGGTCCATATATTTTGGCTATTTTTTTTAAAAAAAGAGAACACTTATTAGGTAAACAAGACAACCACGGAGACATTTCATCTGAATGAGGAAGACCATTAGTGTCCTGGCCCGCGGGACATTCAAACGTGGATCTCTGGGTCCGGAGCCTGGAAGAAGAAGATGGGCAGGGGACGTGAAGAATGGAGGCAAGACAGGATTCTGATCAAGCCTCGTTTATTGGGGAGAAACTCAGGGTAGATATAGCCCCACAAGCCGGAAGAGGGAGGTACTTATGCAAATACAGTATATAAGGGAAACAACCAATAGTATTACAACACATACGACCTGATAATATGCAAATACAGCGAATGGGTGGCACAGCCAATAGTATTACAACACATGTGAGCTGATAATACGCAAATACAGCGAATGAGCGAACTAGTTGACTGTAACCAATTAGGGGAGAAGTTCCAAAAAAGGTAAAAAAGGCGGCAAAAGGGGCTGCAGTCTTCAACTTGGGCCGGTATGCTAATGAGAGTACAGAAGAAGGGTAGAAAATAAGGTCCATATTAACCAATGATGAGAGAGGTCAGTGACAGTGTCAGCATCCGGAGGCTGGCTTTCGCCAGAGCATGATGACTTTTGCTAAAAACCCTGGGGCGGAAGGAATTGTTTGCAGAGCAAACAATGGTCTTTCAATCCGGCTCTCCACATGTCCCCCTTTTTTGTGTTAATAGGGGTAGGCGGGAAAAATCAATTAGCTAATGCGGGAACTGTGCCTGTCTTCGGTTGGCCTGAGCGCACGCTGTCCTTACCCATCATTGGTCCTGGGAATGCCGATGTATGCGCAAACCTAGGCCTGTCTTAGGTTGGTACAGCTGCCGTTAGCTCTTACCCATCATTGGCTAGCCAGCTCAGCACGCACGCGAGAGAGGTTGGTGGTTACAGTGTGCCTGGAAGGACCATCACTGTCTTGCATTTCCAACCTGTGATAATGCACCTGAATTGGTTTCGCCTGCACGGATTCTATTTGCTGCTTGATGAAGGCCATAAGCTTGTTGAAAAGAACCGGCCCCAGGGAAATCACAACTAGGAAGGCAATGAGCGGGGAAATAATTGGAAGCAGTGCAGAAAATAATGGGGAACTCCACCAACCATTGGTCTCAGTGTTTTGTCGACGGGATTGTAACAGTTCATCGCTGATTTTGTTCAATTCTTGGACGCGATCTTCTACTACTCCGGATTCGTTGATGTAGTAGCAGCACTCTTCATTCAGGAACAGACAGGTGCCTCCTCTGTCAGCGGTGAGAAGGTCTAAGGCTCGTCTGTTCTGTAGGGCCATTTGTGCCACGGACGTAATCTGGCGTTGCAGAGACGCAAGTGACTCAGATGACGCGTCTATGGCCAATTGGAAACGCAAGGATAGTTCATTGTTGGAAATGACCGAATGTGCCAAAGCTCCGCCACTGAGTCCAATCGCTACTGCTGAAGAGGCCAAAGAAAGACCTACTAATACAGGAAGAAATACTGCTCTTTTATAGCGAGTAACATGGAATTGTTGAACAATGCCCACAAACTCCCCCTTGGTATAAACAGTAAGCTGAGGTACTAATGTAACAGGTAAACATGATACATTAGACATTGAATTATTTAGTTTCTTATCCAAGGTACCATTGCACCAGAAGAAAAATCCATTAGGCGCACATAAAGGTTGAGAAGGTGGGGAAGTTACATTACAAAATTGAGAAGATGCATTAAAATAACAAAAGGGAACTTGAGTGCTGTTGGGAAGCAAAAACAAGGGAACTTGTGGGATAGGTGTAAAAGGTGAACATTTAGAAAAATTAAACTGGGAGTTGTTGGACTGAAAAACAGGTACAGCTGCCAGAGGTGCTTTCCCTAGAGCAGCGCACATGAAACAATTTTTATTAATAGGTGAATTGGTAACATTGGCCCATACTAATGCTTCTTGTAAACGGCAAGCCATGAAAATGAGGTGGTTAGAGCATGTACAGCGGTTTCTAAAGCACGTTCCTGGGATAGAATGTGCTGATGAACAGCGGACTGTACTTGAACAATGGTTTTCCAAATGTAAATTTTAGAGTAAGGATAGTCGCCCCAATACTGGAGATACCAGGCGCCAGGGACTTGACTAGTCCAACGATGATGATTTGGATCAGCAACAGTGATTACATATTGGGAACCTGTCCAGGAAAAATGCTTTTTGGTGAAGTCAAGGACTCCGGTATGTACGTGATGAAGTCGGCAGGATTTCCATGGACAACCAACATTTTCCTGAACCCAAGAAGTGTTGCAGGAGGGTTTAAATTGGTCATAAAGAAAACAAAGTAGTCCCCGTCCTTCAATGTTCTTACCGACGGGGTCGCCAGTACCATCTCTATAATCGTAGCTTCCTCTAAAAAAGGTGAAGTTTAAAGTTAGAGGAATGGGGCAACCGGTGGGGAGGCAAGTTGTGGTGGCCAGAATGTGGCCGTGGGGTCCTCCGCGGTTTGGGTTTTGAGTAACGCCCACTTTATGGCGTGGCACATTAGTAAAATTTTCACTAAGAAAAAAATCTCCAGGCTATTCGGGAGGTGATTTTATTGTTTGGCTCCACATGGGTAGCATTAATGGTCTGTAAAAAACAAAGTGAGGTTGCAACAAAAAAAGACAAAATTTCGCACAATCATGATTAAAACTTATACTGGGCACCAATTAAAACTAATTAAAACTTTAGAGCCAAACACAGTGCAAGGCTAGCAAAAAATAGCAATAAAAAAGAAAAAGAACAGTAAGGAAGCTTCGTTGCGAGACGGTCCAGTCTTCAGGAATAATGGCCGCCAATACTATGGCCGAAATTAGGGGGGTGGTGCCCAGCAATATAAGGTTAAAGGTTGCCGCATTGATCACTCCACTGCATCTGCAAGACAAAAGAATAAAGGTTTCCTCAGGAGGAGTTTTCCTTCCTGGACGGTAACTTGTTATCAATTTGTTTTACCAGTCGTTCTGGTAGCCATCTGGCAGCATCATGTCGTTGAGAGAATACACAAACAGATCCTCTTCCCCAAATAAGCTCGGGATCTGGTCCGTGCCAGGCATTGTCAATAGGGTCTTTCCATTTGACCATAGCAAACTGATTTTGTGTACCATTGTGCCAAAAGCGGTCTGCAGCTGACTTGCCATCTTTGTCCAACAGGAGAAAGTTTTTCACAAAGAGCACATGACACAATATATTGCGTGGTATGTTTTTGTTAGAATACCAATCGGTGCCCTTGACTTTGGAAATCATGATTTTTATGGAAAGATGAGCTTTTTCTACCATACCCTGGCCTTGCGGATTGTATGGAATTCCGGTTATGTGCTGTATTTGTAATGTAGCATAGAACCTTTTAAAGGCCTCGGCAGTATAACCTGGACCATTGTCAGTTTTAATTTGCTTAGGCTTGCCCAATATGGAAAAGCAGTGCAAGAGGTGGGCTGTAACATGCTTGGTGGCCTCTCCCGACTGTAGAGAGGCAAGTATGAATCCACTGAAGGTATCAATCCATTGCTGCTAGCAATTCCGAGCACAAGCCCAACAGTGGAAGGAGGGAGAAGCCCCGTAAAGTTAGTGGCAACAGTTTGTGAGTCCGCTTCCTCAGTTAGTACTGTGTGGGTGGCGGGACAGAGGTCCAATCAGGGGAAGCAAGATTTTGGCTATTCAGAGGATGGGAGGGAGTTGCCGTGCTGCTGGCTGGGACAAAATTGACTGCCTCCAAGATTTGTCGCGGGGCCTGAGGCTGCCCCCTCATCCCGTTTCCCGAATGGGTGACGGAGGGAAAATTACTATTTGCTTGTAAAAAATTATTATTATTACTCGGGACGTTTCTACACTCTTTGGCCCAATGATATCCGCGCCTACAGCGAGGACAGGGGCAAGAAGGCTTACGCTGCTGGCTTGGCGGGGCAAAAGGGGCCCCACTGATGTTATTTTTAAAGCATTGTTGAGCAAAATGTCCTGGCTGACCACATTTAAAACATTGCTTAGGGGATTGCTGGGCATTGGCCAAAAATTGCTGCATCATTTGACCGCCAATGGCTGCCGCCACAGCCACATCCCGCTCTTGGGAGAAGTTAATATCTGCACAAAGCCAAATATACCCATTGAGATCCATACTAGTGCGGTGAGGTCAAATGGCATTCTGACAGGGCAGGTTGGCGTTTTCAAAGGCAAGCTGTTTAATAAAATTGGCATTGGCTGTTGAAAGCCCCAAAAGCTACTCTGCCGCGGTGCTAAGACGCGCTACAAAATCCGAAAAGGGTTCCTCAGGTCTTAGTTTAACGTTAGTAAGGGCGATGCTAGGGTCACCTTTGGAAGGGATTTTTCTCCAAGCCTTAAGGGCAGTGTCTTTAATTTGAGCAAATAATCCCGGTGCAAAAACAGATTGCCGTTCCTTAGATGTATAAATGCCTTCACCAACTAACATATCCCTCCCCTAGGGGGTATCAGTTCCGACATTAAACTCAGCCGTTTCCTTACAAAATTCAAAATACTCAGATTTCCATAACAAATAATCCCCTGCTGAAAGGATGGATCGCGCCAGGGTTTTCCAATCATCTGGAGTTAGCCACCTTTCACAAACGCTTTCAAGTAAACTTAAAGTAAAGGGAGCGTTTGCTCCATATGCTGCGGCCGCCTTCTTTAGCTCTTTTAGTTGATTAAAGGAGAAATTATCATGGTGTCGCACAGGCTGCTCACTTCCCTCGAGTCTGTATTCTGCAACGGGGAAGGCTAAAGCTCGACAATGTGGGCTAAAGGTTGGAGGAACTAGCCGAGGACTGACTCTAGGTTGTAGATATGGCCTATCGTTGTTTCCCTGAGGCTCAAGCCGCGGTGGAGAGTTGCTGTCATTAAAGTTCTCTAAATACGTTGAAAAGCCGTCGCCATCTTGACTTTCAGCCCGTGGCAGGAAACCGCCGCCAGTTTGACTTTCTGGCTGTGGCGGGGAGCCGCCGCTATTTCGGATTTCTGGCGCTGAGGGATACACGGGAAACGTGGTCGAGGAAGAAGGAGGGGGCGGCTTGTTCCTCCACATCGTCCCAGTTCACCTCACTTGGATCCTTCAGGGGACCAAAGGCGCCATAGGCGGTACATCCTGACTCGGGCTTGGCCCCCAAGCGGTCCCAGGTCTCATCCCGTTCCTCGCGTTGTGCTGGAGGCACCACCTCCTGTTTGTTCTTAGTCATTTGGGGAGCGGTATCCTTAACAAGGTTGCGCTGGAGGTTAGACAAACTTGGATATTTGAAAGGATTTTTGCTAGGGGGAGGCAATGTAGGACTGGATTCATCCGTGGACCCCGAATTTGGCTTGTCCTCCAGTGAAATAAACTGTAAAGAGGACCTTAACTCCGGATTGGAAGCGGTTTTTAAAATTTCTGTTTGAGCAATAAAGCGACTGGCATGCGAGTCATTATTTTTAACATCAATAATTTCCTTAATTAAATTGCAATAGGATTTTGCTGTAACAGGGACGTGTTTGGGCCCGAATGCCTCATTATAATCATTTAAACAATTGCCCACACAGTCCCAACTACGTGTGGAAATAGTGCCTTCCTGGGGGAACCAGGGGTACGTATCTTTAATGAAATCAAAGAACTTAAACATATCCTTGGCTTTTACCTTTACTCCTCGCGTCTGAAGAGCGTCTCTTAACTGACCAACGAATACCTGGTGCTGACTTAATTCCTGACCCATATTTACGAACAACGACTCATCTTAGGCAGATCGCGCAGCAGGTAACCACGCCGCCGGGCAGGCAACAAACGGGGAGGGGGTCGACCGGTTTCTCGGGGTTGTTCGCTTCTTCCAGGGACGTCCTCCTTCTCCAGGCGGCCATCCGCGAGGAGGGCTAGCTTTTATAGAGTGTGGGGAGCGCGGCTGACAAGGTGCTACGGTTCTCAGGTCTCACGGGTTGAAAGGAGAAGTCCGCTGGTCACAGCGGCAGCGGCGGTCGTAGCGGTCACAGCGGCGTTTCTAGGTGGTTTCGTTTTCGGGCAGCCCGAGACTTAGCGCAGGAACCACAGCTCAAAGTTCTGTGTGAGTTCTAAGCCCAAGTGCCGCTCTTCAGCCCGCTCCGCAGCCGATTCATTTTCAGGCAGCCCGAGACTTTCAGCTCAACGGAGAACCACAGCTCAAGGTTCTGCGTGAGTTTTGAAAGTTCAGGTGCCGCTCTTCAGCTCGTTCTGCAGCCGATGGAGAGACCGTTCAGCACTGTCGCCGGCGTCCCTTTGCTCGTAGAAGCAGCTCTCTCAACTCGCAGGATCGCCCCACGTGGTGGCGCCAGAACTGTCGGCCTGCGGGACATTCAAACATGGATCTCTGAATCTGGAGATGGGCAGGGGACGCGAAGAATGGAGGCAAGACAGGATTCTGATCAAGCCTCGTTTATTGGGGAGAAACTCAGGGTAGATATAGCCCCACAAGCCGGAAGAGGGAGTACTTATGCAAATACAGCGTATAAGGAAAACAACCAATAGTATTACAACACATACGACCTGATAATATGCAAATACAGCGAATGGGGGGAACAGCCAATAGTATTACAACACATGCGAGCTCATAATATGCAAATACAGTGAGTGAGTGAACTAGTTGACTGTAACCAATTAGGGGCGAAGTTCCAAAAAAGGTAAAAAAGGCGGCAAAATGGGCTGCAGTCCTCAACTTGGGCCGGTATGCTAATGAGAGTACAGAAGAAGGGTAGAAAACAAGGTCCATATTAACCAATGATGAGAGAGGTCAGTGACAGCGTCAGCATCCGGAAACTGGCTTTCGCCAGAGCATGATGACTTTTGCTAAAAACCCTGGGGCGGAAGGAATTGTTTGCAGAGCAAACAATGGCCTTTCAATCCGGCTCTCCACACATTAGCACAAGGTGATATGGTGTGTGCATGGATTTGTTGATTTACATAGCTTTAAAAAGGACACGAGAGATGAAAGAAGGTTGGCACCTAACATGGCAGACAGTAGATCAGTATAGCTAGTGGGACGCCTGGAGAAGGACCAGGGTGATATGGGTTTTACATAAGACAAAGGAGCTTACGTTATTCATCTAGGGGCCTCCCTGAGGTATGATTTATGACCATGGGACTCCTAGAATCGTGATCTTCATCAAGGACATAGCATAGACAAGTCCCTGAGGGAGACTGGCCTTCCCTGGGCTGGTCAGGGGGGTAGAAGAAATCCACTTTCCAAATGCACTCTGTCTGAGGGCGAGACTGTTCTCCTTCCTGCTCTATAACCAGAGGGAAGTCAGCAAAGTTTTAATCCATGGGGACCATGCAAATGGACTTGGGGATGTAGCCTTCTGCAAACTGGGTACTTTGAATTTAAGGTGTAATACAATTTCCCTCCTCTGATCCTGGATTTTTTTATTAACCATCCTTGGATCACACAGGCTGGTGTGCTCTTTCCATGTGGATTTAGCTGGCACTTGGATGGCTCCTTGCTTTAAGTCTTTATGACACCAGATGCTATTCTTTCGGAAAGCTGGCACCATTTGATTTCTTCATGCTTTGGTATAGTACCCATGTCAGAGTCTGATGATTTTATGTCAACTAGAAATTCCTGGCTAGGGGTGGAGTCATGCCTGCCAAGCAGGTCACAGTCTGGGGCAGTGTCCTCAGGGATGTAGCCTTCTCATAAGGAGGAACCTGAGCCCTCCCCACCCCCTCCCCACCCAATTCTCTGCTACTGACTTTGAGAGCTGCCAGAACCTTACTAGGTTTTTATCAACCTCAGATCCTCTCTATTCTGCACCCACCTGCCTGTGATCTGCCTGCACCCTGCATCCGTACATGTGGCTATGTGTATCTGAAGAAGGACGGGGGGGACTAATATTGGACTTAGGAACTTGTGTTGGACTGGGCTGGGTTGTTTTTTTGATTCAAAGCTCTTTCTTATACATATGTGAGTTTTACCACATTTGTTTCTCTCCTCAAGCTGGCCTGACACAACCTGTATCTCTCGTGATCGCTTCATGACGGCAAGCATCAAGCAGGGTCAGATCGTAAGAATGGATTGTTCTTAGATTGGGACTCATGATTAAGAGTGAGCTCAACATCCATTCATATATAGAAGGTTGGTATGTATTCCTGGTCAACTTTAGCAGCAGATTATCAGCTGCTGGAGAAATAAGATAAATAAGTTATAGGGGACTCTTGGTATTTTTAATAATCACATTGATTTAGCCAATGGTATGGAATTTAAGATCCTAGTGGGACAAGGAAACTGCACATACGCGGGGAAATCAGGTGCTGAGGGTTTGGGTGGTTGACTTTTCAGCAGTAGATCAGCAGGTGCCTCTCAATGAACGGAGGCACCAGCCTTTCAAGGGCTCTTCCACACAGGGTATCCCTTCCCACCACCCAGCTCACGGCCCTGGACTCCATTCTGACTCACACTGACCCTGTGGAGCAGCGGTTCTCAACTTGTGGGTCGTGAGGGTTGCCCAATTCATAACAGTAGCCAATTAGTGTTATGAAGTAGCAGCGAAGATAATTTTATGGTTGGGGAGGGGGGGTCACCACGACACGAGGAAACATATGAAAGGGCCTGACAGGAGGAAGGTTGAGAACCACTGCTATTAAACATAGAACTTCCCTGGGGGGTGTCCACAGCTCTGTCTCTCTGGAAGCAGGTGGGCACATCTGTTTCCTGTGGAGCAACTGGTGGATCTTTCACTGGTGAGATGTGTTCTGTCTGCATAGCAAGGATGTGTGGGCAGGGTGAGCTGAGCCCAGGAGGGCTGTCATGTTCACCCGACAAGCTGGGGAAGCACAGGCTTATACACGTGTAGTGCATAGCAGTGATCTGTAGTGAACACTCACATTTCCCCCACCCTATCAAAAAGTCTGCTTTTAGGTCTGTCTGGCCTTGATCTCTCTCAACCCCACACTACCATTCTATGGAATCCAAGCCTTTTTTCAATTTGACAATCCCTGCAAAGATAAGCACCCAGGAAGCAAGATAGGCACGGGCTTCCTCCTGCTTACTCATGAGCCTGTGAGTCTCCCTCTGCCTGTGCTCACTGAGCTCACTGGGCACTCCGCCGGGGTTTGCCAGAGGACGCTGGGAGTAGCCTTGTGTAGACACGTGAACCTTTGAGCTCAAGCACCAAGACATCTGAGCACATCACGGGGGCCCTACCCCCAAGCCTTATTGCGTGAGGAGGCTCCCATCACCTGTTGCCAAGCAATGAACTTGAGAGGATTTGCCGAGTGCCTCAGTGGGCAAATGGCCTTTTCAGAGAAGTAGACGAATACATTGACTAAAGGGAAGCTTTGGAAAACTGCCCAGGGAGGGTGGGCATCTGTCCTGTGTGCGGACCTTGTGAGGCCTTGCAGGAGCGGGTGCTGAGGGGTGAGAGCGGCACCCTCCTGAGAGTGGGGTGGCAGTGTGTCAGGGGGTCTTTGGGGCAGTGAAAACTTGTTCCAACCACTGTCGTGGGTCAGGTGCTGTCAAGGGAGAAGTCTGACGGTTATGGCCGATTCTGATCTGATCCCAGGGACTGGGTAGCGTTGGGTACAGAGACGGGGTCTTCCGGCCAGTGCTCCCGCAGGGTGCGTGCAGTCCTCATCCCAGAACTCATGCATGGGTGTCTTCTGAGACCTAATTGTCTTTATTGGTGGCAACCAAACCCCCCCAACTTCAGAAGGGCAAGTAGACGGCCAGTTCCCCAGCAGAGGGGTTGGATGGTTCAGAGGCCTTCTGAGCCCTTTCCGCGAGCAAAGCCTGCTTGGCGGCAAGAACACACCCTTTGCAGCTCTGGAGGGTAGACCACATTCTCATCTCTCTGTGGGCTTTGCTTTGTGACATCCGGCAGACATCTTACCCCGGCCCCAGCTTTGTCTTCTTCATCTGCATGACGCAGAGAATGACACTGGACTGTCATGGTGAGTGACATTGTTGGTTTTCCACAAGTACAGAGACATCGGCATCTGTGACACCAGTTTCTGAGCATCCGCTATGAGCAGGAGCCCGTGCTGAGCAGAGTAAGAGTGGCATCTGCCCTCCCAGTTTGGAGTCAGTGCCATCTGGAGTAGTGGGAGGTGGGGGTCTCAGGAGGCTGCCTCGACCCTGCGTGGGGTCCTTAGAGCCCCCTGGAGCCCGCACCGCACCGCAGCAGCAGGAAGGAGAGGCCCTGGGCCTCCTCTAGGCTGCCCGCCCTCTCTGGCTTTGTCTTCTGCACTGGATCTGCCAGCAAAGAAAGTGTTCTCCAAACCCAAGCCAGGAGGTCTGGCCAGGTGGGCATGAACGTGTGGCCGTAGCCAGCCCACATAGGGGTGCGGAGGACCATGCTGCTCCGTTGTGGGTCACGGGTGCAGTGCTAAGCAGCCCCAAGGCCAAAGGAGACCTCCTCACGGGCTCCCCTGGGTCTAGACCAAGTTCAGAGCCAGGTGGGTACCTTCTTAGTTGCTATGGGAACGGGAGGGGGCTGGCTGCACTGCCATGGAGTAAGGGGGAGGAAGAAGGTGTCTCATTCATTCAACAAACATGTATCAAACCCCAGCTGCAAAATGACCAAGACCTAACATAGTGCCTGGTGGCGCAGGGGTTAAGCACTGGGCTGCAAACGTCAAGGTCAGCAGTTCGACACCCCAGCTGCTCCAGAGGAGAAAGTTGAGGCTTTCTATTCTCATAAGAATTCACAGTCTCGGAAATGATAGGGGGGTAGTCTACCCTGTCCTTGTAGGGCTGCGGAGTCAGAATCGGCTGCCATGGCAGGGAGTTTGGGTTTTTTGTAGCATAGAGCCCGACACGGTTGTTGATGCTTAATAAATATTTGTTGAGTGTATTTGACTTTACATCTCATTTATCTTTGCCCTCAAGTGGCTGCAGTTCAAGCTGAGAGAGGGGAGAGAGAGAGAGAGAGAGAGAGAGAGAGAGAGAGAGAGAGAAGAGAAGAGAAGAGAAGAGAAGAGAAGAGAAGAGGAGAGGAGAGGAGAGGAGAGAGAGAGAGAGAGAGAGAGAGGTGGGAAGCACATCAGTATGTGGCTGTTGCTTTTGTGAACTGCTGCTGAGACAGCCCTCAGCGTGGCCCTGCTCCTGTGAGCCACAAGGTTTTCATCGGCTGAGCTCTGCAAGTAGAGACAGACTTTTCTTCTTGATATCACACTGGAGCTCAGCGTGGAGCGGAGGCAGCCTCTACTCTCTCTGTCCCTCGTGTTCTATTCTTGCCGTTTTGTTAGCACTCATGATGAATGGATAAAAGATGACTGGTTCCCTTATAAGTGCCGGTGAAGCCATCTCCCCGTGAAGGACGGGTCTCAGAGAACCATACCTGTGGCTGGAATCGAACTCCACCCTCCGAGCAAAGAAAGAGAACCAGATGGCTCTCTGTTCCCTTAAAGGTTCACAGCCTCATTCAACTTGGTGGAATGATGAATGCGTGAAGTCCAGATACAATTCTGCACCCCTGCTGGGAGACCTGATCCAACAGTGGGGGGAGACGAAAGTGGGTTTGGGGCATAGCCCTCAGCTAGTTCTGACGGGCAGGCAGGGCTGGCCGCCTATGTCAGCAATGCTTTTGGTTGCAAGTAACAGAGGCCTGACCAACAATGACTGAAACAAAGAAGGGTTTATTCTTGGTTATAAGAACTGGGGAGGGCATTGGTTTGGCAGCTCAGTCGACATCCTGTGAATCTCTAGGCCTTTCCCGCACAGTGGTATGCGGTGCCCCGGCATCGCAGCAAGGCAGGAAGAAGGGATGGGCAGAAAGGCGCTGGCTATGCCTGTCCATTTGATCGGAAAAGCATCTGCTGTCCGGAAGCCTGTACAGACTCCCTCTTACATTTCACTGGCCACGTGTGGCCACATGGTCATCCTTGGTGCAAAGACTGCTGGGAAGCCGTTAACATTTCCAGGCTGTATGGAAGCGGCTAGAGAGGCGCAGTTGGGATTGACTGGGAGCGAACCCAGGTTGTCTGCCGCTGCTTCCCTGAATGATACGGAGCTGTGGGTCCTCTCGACTCCAGGGTTCATCTCCATCAGTGCCTCTGGGGAGCCCCGGTGAGGTTCCAAGCAATGTCTGGAGGGCACCGTCCCGTCCTAGATTATCCACGCCTCTCCCCCCGCCCCCACCCCACGCGAGGCTGACTTCTTTAGGCTGACTTTATTTAGGGTCTTGCACCGCTATCATCACTTCACCCGGACGGCATTGAAAACAGCGTTACCACATGCTTACCAACATAGTCATGCGCAGGAGTCCTTTGGAGCCCCCTCCTGCCCCCACTATGGTCAGAGGGTGACTCCTTTTGTCACCCTCAGATTCAGGTCAGGGTGCCCCCTTTCCTGCCCCGTTTCCAGGCGTGAGGCAGCATCCCAGGGCTCTTTCTACAGTGTCAGGACTTGAAACGCAATGTTTTTCCAGCACAACCCCCTGTCTTCGGGACTGCATTACAAAGCCAGGAGCAGGGATTTGGTTCTTCAAGGGAAAAGAAGCAGGCCCGGTTTATTCTCCAAGGCTTTAAAAATGGCAATAGGAGCAAAAGGTGAAGATATCATACAGTTTCCCAAACATCCTCCACCAACCGCCCCCTTTTCAGACATAAAACAATTCTCTGCCCTCTCCTTGCAACGTAGCCCACCATCCAGTATAAAGTGTAGGCATCTGCTTTTGCCCTCCCGTGGCTGTTCCAGCGTCCTCGTCCCCGGAGGGCAGCATAGCTCACCTTCGCAAACACTGTATCTCATCTCACGAGAGAAGGACTTCTGAGGGAGAGGACGTGGTGAATTCACTGGAGCTGGCCTAAGCTAGGAACCGAGGGGAGGGTGGGTTAGAGGGGTCAGAGTGGGCGACCCGGTGAGGCCTTCAAGCCACTGCTGACATTTCCAGAAGCCTTTTAGAAATTGTATATGTGCTTTCCATGAGGTTCTGGGAAGAGATGTTAATTTTCTTTGTTTTTGGCCAGAGTTGCATCCAAACTGTGGTCGGTCCAATAGGAAATACAGGTTGGCAATCATGCACACAGGGGAGGGGAAAGCACAATCACGGGACAGCCCCCCTCCACTTGTGGGGTGACGTCTTCTCAGGTCTGGGGTCCCAGGGACTACAGAGGCAGGGCAGAGGCTGGGTGTCTGGAACCCCAGGGCAGAGACCATTGGGTTTTATGGGAACAGCATTGGCTTCAGGGGTGCTATTTCTGATACTGGGGAGCTGCTTGGACAAGCAGGAGCAGGTCTTCCGGCCCCCACCAGAGCCACAGAGACAGAAGCTGCAGGGTCCCCAGGCAGTGTGCGCAGTGCAGTCTGAGCTGCACTGTCCAGACTCGCGGAACGCGCAGGCCAGGCCAGGTCAGGACAAGAGCCAAGGGAACTGATCTCGAGACCACCCCAGACAGAGGGTCTGGGGCCTCCACCCCACACTGCCCACCTCCAGGCCCCCCTCCCCGCGTGGCTCTCAAGGACAGAGGCTGCAGGTGCACCTCCACCTCCTCAGAGGCGCAGAGTTCCAGGGGGCCTCCTGCAGGAGCTCGCGTCTGGCAGACGGGGACGGCGGGGCTCCTGGGCCAGAAAGCAAGCTTTGCAGGGCTCAGACGTCCTTCAGGGGAGAGGGCCTTGGCTCACGTTTGCCTGGCAGGCACTTCCTAGAGGGGCAGGAGGGTGGGTGCTGAGAGGGCAGAGTCGTCGAAGAGGGCCGGGCTGTCGGGGGTGACGCACTTCTAGGGGCTGAAGCTGGAGCCTCCGGGGTGCCCAGGCCGGGCACCTACAGCACCCTCTCCTCACTGGCCAGCGTGGCAATCCTCCGCAGATTCTCCCGCACTCTCATGAACTCGGGGGCGTGGTCCTCTTCCTTTTCAGGGGGCTTCTCCAGCTGACAGAGGGAAGCGAGTGTGAGAGTGGGTGGGGTGAGAGGGAGGGGTTTCCTATTCTCAAGAACAGCAGGGTTTGGGTAAAAGGTTCCTGGAGACAGAGGCAAGGACTGGCTTTGTTCCCTGCTGGGTAGCTGGCGGGCAGTGGGTGACCAAGCTGTTCCTGTAAAGTCTCGGTCAACTCGCTCACCTCACCCGGGCTGGCATCCCGGCCTTTGGAAAAGGAAATCCATCGGGTTCTCGGGAAGGATGGCTTCGGAATCAGTGTACACTACCCTGGCCACTGGAATTCGGAGAGGCTTTTCCCAAAGCCACGGAGCAAAGGGAGTGGTGGAGGGATGACCCTGGACAGTGGGGGCTCCTGGTTCAGGCCTCATTTGTTCAACCTCCCCCCCTCTCCAGTGGGAGGCAGACAACTGGCCTTGGAGGCAGCTGGGGGCGGGGTGAGGGGAAGGACCTGCGCCCACCTGGTTCAGCCTCTGCTGTCGTCTGAGCAGCTCCTGCTCGAAGGGGCACTGCAGCCGCTTGGCCTCCAGCTCCTCCTTCTTCTTCTTGATCAGCTGGTTCCGCCGGCGGTGCTCCAGGACGCGCTGCAGCTCCGACTTGCTGTCCAGGCCGAGGCCCCTGGGGTGGGGGCAGCCGTCAGGAGAGCCCCGCTCCCCTCTCCACCCCCCTCACCTCGGGGCTGCACGTGGTGACCCAGTCCACACCAGAGGCTCCCACTGACAGCAGGGCATAGAGGCTTTGAGGGTCTAAGATACTAGTCCAAGTCGCAGCCACTGAAGGTGCAGAAGGAGGATTTGCACCTTGGCTGGACGGCCTGCCGAGAGCAGGTTTCAGGCTGTTTCTGCCCTGGGGTGTACCAGTTACGAGTTGAGCGAACGGCAAGGTCGGCAGTTCAAAACCACCAGCTGCTCCTCGGGAGAAAAAGGAGGCTTTCCACTTGCCGTCTTGCAGACTCCCGAGGGCAGTCTGACCCTCCTCTTTAGGGTTCCTGAGTCAATGAGTTTGGTTTGGGTTTTGGACCTTATCGCCAGAGGTGGGACTGCTCGGCTGGGCCCTTGAGAAGAGGCATGGTTCTACCTGCTCCCACAGAGGAGTCCTTGTGGCCCCAGCGCTCAGGAGCAATCCGTTCTCCTCACTGCTAGCTGCCGCCTTTGTCTCTCTGAGGATCTGGGATCAGATCTGATGTCATCTGTGATTCTTGGATCAACAGCCTCCAGGGACAGCCCCGGACACCGTACTTACCAGCCCCGTGCATTTCTTCCTTGGTGAAACTCACCATCCTCATCGTCCCCTCCCCCAGAGTTTCCTAGTGGATTGGCGGGGGAGCAGCGTATCGTAATTTCTGTCTGCTCTCGACCTGGCCAGTGTTTCCCCTGGTGTGTCTTTAGTTTTTGTTTTGGATGGTGGTGATGTTTGGGGAGGAAAGAGAAGTGACTCTGAAGTGTAGTCAGAGAAGATGCTTGATACGAGGGAGTACCCCCAAGCCTCCGATGCTTATTTGTTTTTGGATGTGAGGGAGATAGTGTATTTGGAGTTCATGCCATCAGGTCAGACTGCTCATCAAGCTTTCTATTTAGAGGTTCTGAAAAGAATGCGTAACAGAGTGTGGCAAAAAAGGCCTGAGGGGTGGCAGACGGGACTGGTTTTACCACCATGACAACGTACCTGCTCACCCAGCCATCTCAGGGCTCCAGTTCTTGGCAAAAAACAGCATGCCTCTCTCATCCCGCACACCTGACTCACCTGCTCTCACGGTAAGCAATTTCTTTTTTGGGGGGGCATCACTGCCTCTGGTGGTCATGGGAGCTACCCAGCCTTGCTCCTGGAGAGCTGCTGTTGGATATGAACCGCCAAACCCATGGGCCGCAGTTCCGCATTCAACCACTACGCCACTGGGGCTCAGCCCAAGCAATTTCTTTTTGTTTCTGGGAATGAAGAGGGACATGAAAGGACAGCAATTTGACAAAACGACGGAGGTGCGGTCAGTCATCCACATAGATGAGTTTGAAAAATGTCCCCAAGAAGGGAATTGCAGATTTGAAAAATGCATTTAGTGTCATGGGGATAAGGTTGTTTGGTTAAAAAAAAATTAAATACATAACTTTGAAAAAAAATCCACTGGGGGGAGAGGGTACTCCCTCATTTAATGCATAGTGGAAAGGAAAATCAAAGACAGAAACAGTACACAAAATCAAATATGTCGGGGAGAGAGCGTCACACTCATGTCCTGCAGGTAGGCGTGTGGGACATGTACATATAGGGCTCCCCTAGCACGTGGGGGTAGGAATTCCACGTCCAGGACAGCGCTGTACACACAGCAAGAAGTTGGACACGGCCCAATGCCCCAGCCGAGAATGGATGAAGAAACAAACTGTGGTTCACACACACAATGGAATACCAAAAACAGTCAGCCATGACACCACCAAGCGCTCATGACACGGATGGGTCTGGAGTCCTTTATGTGAGTCGGGTAATGTGCGTCCATCACCGTAGGATAAATTTCACTAGAAGGCTCGCCACCCAGACAAGGGCATGCGTGTCAAAGGAAACAGACGGTTGGCGTTCCCAAAGTAAAGATAAAGACACGGACCGGGAGGCTGACAGGTAGACTCACACAAAAAAGAGCCTGGAATTGGATTAAGAGAGAAATTGGGGGGTGGGTGCTGGAGGCGGGGAAGAGGGGGATCGAACACAGATGAGGTGGGTGTTAATGAGTAGCTTGAACTGTTGCACACAGACCTGGTGGTGTGAAGTGTAATACTTCCCACACTTAATGCACAATACAAAAATGAGGACTGTATTGTGAAGTTCTGAGTGCTGATACTGGAACTGGCCAGCAGAGGGGGTCGTCGAGGCGCCGGCGAATGGCTAGCACTGGGGAGCCAAGCAGGGCCGGATTCTGGGGAAAGCCAGGGCTCCTCAAGCCGCACCCCTGCTACCAAGCAAGACCACGCCCTTGCCGCCGCGAATCCGATCTCAGGGCACCCCGGCATTGCTCTGGAAGTCCCGCCACTGCCTCGGGCTTCCCTGCTCTACTCGCCTCCTTTGGCACTGCACCCTCCCCTCAAGCCTGAAGGGCCTTTCTGCAGCCCTGAGCTGCCAGTGTGTTCTGTTCCCCTGCCCACTCCGTGCCCTCTTCTGGAGCCTGCTGCCCTCTGCCATCCCTGCCCATCCCACCTGGCTGACTCCTGCCCACCCTAAGGGCCTTAGCCACAGCTAAGCTTGACCTCACCTCGGGGCTTCTGCAGAGGCCCCGGGTCCTTTTACACGGACATCTATCAAAGCACCAGCTATCTTATGCATCTGCCCGGCCTGTCCCCACCCCCACCCCCCATGCCCAAATGAGGGCAGAAGCCGGGTCTCATTCTTTTAGGCACGGCCTGGTCTGAGCACGGTGCCCAGCATATAGTAGGTGCTCAGGAGATGTATGCGGAGGCTTGGCCCAAGGTAGGTGGGTAGGTGGGAGAGGGGGGTTTTCTGGATCCTCCAGTTCCAAGGGCTCTGGGGACTGACGGGACTGTCTGTCTGCTGGTGACGGCCAGGCCTGCCTCCCGGGAAGGGTGTCTGCAGGCTCAGGCGGCTGCGTGCGCGGTCCCCACCTCCTGTGGTTCATGAGCAGCTCCCGGTGCAGCTCCTGGTGGCTCCGAGAGGCCTTCACGGGGTTCAGCAGCTTCTTGGGTTTGATGAGCTCCGGGTTCCACTCCCGGTATTCCGGCCGGGCCATCAGGCCTCCGATGTCTGCACGCTCCCTCTGGATCTCCGAGTACATAGAGGCTGTGGAGAGGCAGAGGAGCTGGTCAGGGCTGGGCCGCATCCCCTCTCACCCACCCCCGCCATTCCTGTGGGACTCTGGAGGAGCAACCTGACTTTCACTGTAAAGTGGCAATGATGACTTAATTTGTACACTGGGTAGTGGTAATGATTCCAGATCAACTGTAAGCTGCCTGGGGTACAGAGGCAAAGATATTGCAGCACAACATATGGGCGGACACGTGTATTCGTTTCGAGTCTGACTTTGCAAGCCACCCCCCACCCCTATGGACAGAATCAAGAGGCCTGCTGGTACAGAGGGCTCTGCACTGGGCTGCTCACGGAAAGGTCAGCGGTTTGAACCCACCAGCTGTTTTGTGGGGGAAAGATGAGGTTGTCTGCTTCTGTAAATTCGCCTGAAGCACGACGGAGCGATTCTACTCTGCCCCCGAGGGTCACCAGGTGCCCGAATGGACTGCACAGCAGTGGGCCTGGTTTGGTTTTAGAAAGACGGAATCAGGGGGGAGGTTCTGGCCCCCCCACCATTGGGCTTGTACCGAAAGGGAGAACCTCTTTAGAAAGAGTCCGACGGACTTGTGCAGGCAAACTTGGACACCTGCCGTGGCGAAAGGAAAGCTTCCCGTTGATTATTACAATTCCTTCTCAAGATTGCCCAGTGGCTCCTTGAAGGGGTCGCTCCCCGCCCCCTTTCTCTGGACCCAAGAGGAGAGTTAGCCACCCCGGAGCGGCTTGGCCCTGATGACGGAGGCTGGTTGTCATCGTTCACTCGACGTCCGGCTCCTTCTCAGCAAACTCACTTCCACCCGAGCAGCTTAGATCTGCCAGTTTTCTAGAAATGCCAGCAGCAGCTCCTTCCACTACTTTTCCTGTAGGGCCCCCAATCAGGTGTGTATGAGAGAGCAAGAGAGAGAGAGAGAGAGAGAGAGAGAGAGAGAGAGAGAGAGAGAGAGACACTCAGTCAAATGAAACTTTCTCCAGGGGGTGGACACCGCTGTGTATAGGAGGCACAGTGAGATGGCTTGGCCCTGGTCGTGCACCAGTCCAGTCTTTCCAGGGTTGAGTCTCTGGGGTGAGCCCGCACCATAATTCAAATGCATCCCTTCCTTTTCAGCCTTCCTTACTGAATACACAAGTTTCATGCGCTTAGGATGCGATGGAGAATGCCACGGCTTGGGCCGCATGCACCTTAGCGCTCCGAGTCCCATCTTTGCTCACTCTGAAGAGGTTCCGTGCAGCAGAGTCAGCCAGGGCCGTGCCTCGCTTGAGTTCTTGAGAGCTGCTGCTTCTGTAAGCATCGGTTGTGGACCACGGCAAGATGAAATCCTTGATGTCAACCTTGCCTCCCTTCATCCTGATCTCGCCGATTGGTCCAGGTGTAAGGATTTTTTTTTGGGTCGGGGGCATCGCTGTCCTCTGGTAGGAGTAGGAGGCCCAGCCTTGCTCCTGGAGAGCTGCTGCTGGATTTGAACCGCAACCCTGTGGGCTGCATTCCCGCACTCAACCACTACACTACTGGGGCTCAGTCCTGGGTGTAAGGATTTTGGTCTTCTTTGCATTAAGTTGTAATCCATAGTGAAAACAGCAATCTTTGTTATCAGCAAATGCTTCAAGTCCTTCTCACTGCCAGCAAGGCTGCATTGGCCCCACACTGACCATTGTTAATAAGCCTTTCACTGATCCCCATGCCACATTCTTCTTCAGATAGTCCAGTTTCCCTACTGCACACACAGATTGAACAAACATGGTGAAAGGCTACGGCCCTGACACACACCTTTCCTGATTTCCCACCATGCTGAGTTCTCTTGTTCTATTAGCACAGCTAACGGTCTCTTAACCCATGTACCAATTCCTCACGAGCACAACGAAGTGTTCCAGAATTCCCATTCTCCTCAAGGTTATCCACAGTGTATCATGGTCCTCAAAGTCGAATGCCTTTGTGTCGTCAGGAAAACACAGGTAAACGTATACAAATGGCCAGCAAGCATATGAAAATACATTCACCAGCATGCCATCATCACTCGTTGCCAGGGACCGCCGAGTCAGTTCTGCCTCACGGTGGCTCTCTGTGCAAAGGAAGGAATCTCTGCCCGGTCTTGTTAGAGAATTTCGAATCGCAGCAGCAATATTGAAACCACACTATCTCCCCATTAGAAAGGCTGCGATCAGACCGCTGCATGACCAGATGTTGACATTGTGCAGGTGCAGGAATGCCCCTGCCCTGCTAGTGGGGAAGCCAGATGGTACAACCACTTTGAAGGCAGTGTGTCTTCCCATGCAGCCCAGCCCTCGGGCTCCCAGGTATTTACCCAAGTGAGACGCAAATGTATGCCCACATGCTCCCCAATGTTTTTCGTCACACCCTTCAATTGATAGATGGATGGACAGACACATTGTGTTGCATCCATGCACTGGAGTATTCAGGGACGAAAAGAAATGAGTTACACTGTGAGAAGACATGGGGGAATCCTATGTGCACACTGCTAAGTGCAAGAAACCAGTCTGTTTGATCCCAACTCTGTGACATTCTGGGAAATGTAAAACCACAGAGTGCCAAGAACAGTGACTGCCAGGTGACCATGAAGAAAGGCCATTTGACGGGGCTTCAAAAGTTCACAGAAAAAGAGGAAGAGATGACGGAAGATTTCCATACGGCTGAGCCCCGGTGGTGTAAGTGGTTGAGTGCGGGACTGCGGCCCTCGGGCTTGGTGGTTCAAATCCAGCGGCGGCTCTCAGGAGCAGCACTGGGTAGCTCCCACGACCACCAGAGGGCAGTGACGCCAAAAAAAATTTCCATGAACTTCTTAAAGGCTTTGCATAGGGGAAGCACAGCACGTTTAGGGCCAGGACATGGCTCTGTGTGCTACAATAATAGTAAACACAGGGCATGATGCCTTTGTCAAAATCCTTAGCACTGTACAACACAGTAGGCGGGAAAAGAGACAGTGGCCCTCGGTCAGCAGCAGTGCACCCACATAGGCTCATCAGTGATAATAAGTAGACCCCAGCCTTGTAGATGCTAATGGAAGAGACTCCACCACAGAGTGTTGAGCTGCTACCCCCAAGGTCAACAGGTGAAAGCCACCGGCAGCCCCATGGGAGACAGATGGGGCTTTCTACTCCCCTGAAGAGTTACAGCCTTAGAGAGCCACAGGGGCGGTTCTACCCTGTTCTACATGGTCGTCTTGGGTCAGAACTGACTCGATGGCAGTCTGTTTGGGATTTTGTTTCATCTACATTGATTTAAAAAAAAACCATTCATTCTATAAATGGCTGTGTTCCTTTCATTTACCGGGTACTCCGTTAGGGTGGGGGATGCTGCAGCCTTGGTCAAGTCGTGGGCTGCTAGCCACCAGGTCAGTAGTCTGAACGCACTAGACGTGGCCCTCCTCTCCCGCGGAGATTGAGAGCCTCGGAAATCCCAGGCAGCAGTTCTGCTTCGTGCTCTTGTGTCGCTAAAAGTCGGAACTGACTCTGTGGCAGTGAGCTTGGTGAGCCTGGTGGCACAATGGTTAAGCGCTTGGCTGTGAAGCGCAAGGTCAGTGGTTCGAACCCACCCAGCAGCTATTCTTGGTGGAAAGACAACTCCATCCTACATGAATCAGAATTCCGCTATGAATCAGAACTGACTTGCAGGTTCAGGTTTGGCTTATGATAACATGGAGCACGCCTGGGTCAGCCAGGGATGCTCCTTATTTGAAGGTCAGCCACGGAGCCTTGGTGGCAACACTGAGCTGCCAGCTGAAAGGCCAGTAGTTCAAAGCCACCAGCTGCTCCAAGGGAGGAAGACGAGGCAGCCTGCTTCCGGAGAGATGACAGTCTCAGAAACCCTGCAGGCAGTTGCCCTCCATCGCAGAGTGTAGCCAGGAGACAGTCTGCTCCAAGGCAGTTCGCAGGAGGCAAGACATCTTGGTGGCGCAATGGTTAAGCATTTGGCTCCTGAGTTAGTCTAGGCAGACTATTCCATAAAGACTCATATTGTATAAGTGAGTTTTAGATAAAGGGATATTAAGCATCCCAACCCAGTACAGTCCAAGCCCACAAATCCAACATTAGCCTTTATGTCTGATATTGATCTACAAAATCCTCCTCAAACTCAAAAAACACACACAATGATGGTGACTGCAGGAGGAAAGCTGAATCAGTGAGCATGTCAGCGCTGGCAGGGGTCTCCACGGGACTTCTCCAGCATCCAAAGCTGCATCAGGGTAGGTCCATGAGGCTTCTCCAGAAGGATGTCTTGCAGGAAGTGAGCCTTGCCAGCGGAAGCAGAGAACTAGCTAAGGCAGCCACACACTGGTCTGACCATCAGAGAAAAGAGACAAGACAGGTGAGGCTCGCTGAGCCACTTATCTCTCCACCTTTCAATTAATTCCACTTGTGTTCATCAGCCACGTTGGCATAATAAACCTTAGCTATCACAGCTACTACCTAAAAGGTCAGTGGTTCCAACCCACTAACTGCTCCATGGGAGAGAGGCGAGGCTGTCGGCTTCTGTAAAGAGTCAGTGTTGGCCACCTTGCAGGCAGTTCTACTCTGTCCACCCTGGTGGCTGG